>WNWK01013357.1:0-55657 GCA_009830355.1 Cherax destructor
TGAATGATTCAAAGCGATTTGGAGTAATAATGGAAATACTAACCAGTTATGTATCAATTGATGAAAGGTATACAATACCAAGAAGTTAATTAGTATATCCAGGTGTTGCACATAAGGACACCCAGGTGTTGCACATAAGGACATCCAGGTGTTGCATATAAGGACACACATATGTTGCACATAAGGACTCCCAGGTGACTCACATATTTCCAATTCATTAACGGGTTATGAGTCACTATTACAGTAGCACAACAGATACAAACTACCACAAGTTTCCATGGTAACACTAATTAAAAAAATTATATATATCCTATACTATTTTTTTTAGATTTTGCAGCCTTGTTTATTATGCATCTCATATCCATAATATTGAAGTTAAAACAAAAACTTATGAATACAAAAAAGACCTACTTATTAGGCAACAAATGGTATAAGAATATGTATTTACAATTTATTTTTTAACTCGTGTAAAGAAGTTTAGAATATTTACTTAAAATGTTTTGAATCTCATTTCATTAATATTTTTGATATTCCTCATTTTCAGACAAGCACATAGTGGTCAAGAGTGTGACAGTAAAGCTGACCACATACTTCGCATTTGGTTTGATCATCATCAGTGTACAATTTGCCACAAGCACATATAACCAAGCCTAAGTCTGGCTACTACAATATCAGGTAATGTGTTTACATTGCAGGTTGTTCCATAAATATGCGTATAAACAGTCATATCATCATAGTGATTTATAGATCAATTCAAACTTCTAAGTGAATTCCTGTGACATTCAGATTCATTATTTACTTCTCATGCATCGTGAAGTAACTTTATTGTAAAATGATTCTGCCCATCATAATAAAGTTATTCATAATAACACTAGAGGAACAGAGATCACACTTATAAGAACATAAGAACATAAGAAAGAGGAACACTGCAGCAGGCCTACTGGCCCATGGGCAGGTCAATCCAACGGCAAGCTAATGCTCTATACCAAGGTCAGGTTACATTCACTAGGAAAGGGAGCACTGCATATGGACCTAGTAGAAACTGGCAGGAAATTCACCCCACTTCGCTACACTCAGATAATTTGTCCAGCCGACCACCTGTAGGTCATCTCATAGGAATAGTACAAGGTCAGGTTAATTCCTTAAGGAAGCTTGCATGCATATCTGACTAGATGCTCAAAATAACATTTTTACTCATGTATTTATTCAAACCTATTTTAAACATACACAACGTCTTAGCATCTATGACGGTACTCGGGAGTTTGTTCCACTCATCCACAACTCTATTACCAAACCAGTGCTTTCCTATATCCTTCCTGAATCTGAACTTTTCCAACTTGAAACCATTGCTGCGAGTCCTGTCTTGGTTGGATATTTTCAGCACGCTATTTACATCCCCTTTGTTTATTCCTGTTTTCCATTTGTACACCTCAATCATATCCCCCCTAATTCTACGCCTTTCACCATAAATAAATAGATTACACTGTTATAAATGTTAACACAGAAGATACAAAGACCATGGTGCTGTATACAGAAACGTGAATAAAATTCGTATTAACAAATTAAAAACTATGACATATAAATAGAAGAATTAAAAATAAATGGCCGCTCCATGGTGGTATAACTGGAGGGAAATTATTCTCTTCTGGCTGGACTACGGTACGAGCATAGATTTGTGTGTGTCCTCCTCTGTTACTACATCTATATGTATATAAAGATATTAATTTAAAAAGCTTGTTCTAATGTCAAGTATTTTATAGATGTTTCTTTTTTTCTTTTATATTAATAAGCTATTTTGTTAGCCCAGTGAGTGTGTGGGAGTTCAGAACACATTATTAAAAATTGTCAAAGAGAGTTAAGTATGTGTGGGAATGTGGAACACCTTTATCACACATTGTCAGAGTGTTGAGTGTGTGTGGAGTGTATTATTATTATTATTGTAATAAAAACAAGCCCTAAACCCACGAGGGTCATACAGCGCTGCACAACATTGAATGTTGCTGGAGCAGAAAGTAGCAAGGATGGAGAGCATAACAGAGGTAGAGTCAGAAAGGGCTGTGAAGAGTGCTGGGTATTATCAAAGTTTGTGTAATAAACCGGTTGCTGTCAAAAAGTCAAAGAGGCGCCGTCAGCGAGGAGGGAAGTGAGAGTGTACACCACATTACTACACATTGTCAAAAAAGAAAATTTAAAAAATATAAATTCGTGTTTTTATAGTACTTTTAAATTTGCTTTAAATAATGTAGGTGATGATGACAGAGTCGTCCATCTGTTAGCTGGTCAACTAATATAGGTGAAAATTTGAAGAGTAGTTAACATATGCAGAAGCTCACTGCTCAATTTAACATAGATCATTACTGAAACTGATCTACACGAAGTTGCCTTAAAATATTCTCTTCTGATCGGCTTCACAAATTCAGGTATCGTCGAGTGATTGATTTAAACTGTCATTAGTTATAGATTCACATATATACAGAGCAAAGAGGCAGAGCCAGGAGCTGAGACTCGACCCCTGCAGCCATATATAGGCGAGCACACGCACACACAATTGCATTTTGTATTTTGTAGCGTCCAGCTAAGAGGCGGGCCCAGGAGCTGTGAATCAACCCCTGCAACTACATATATGTGTGCACATGTAGGTGAGTACACACACACATACACACAGAAGAGGTATGATAGACCTCCTGGAGCAGGGAGAGTGACCTAGTAGTGTCCAGTGAAGTGACGGGGACAAGAGCTGTGACTCGACCCCTGCAACCACAATTAGGTGAGTACAATTAGGAGAGAACACACACACACACATACATACACACACACACACACACACACACACACACAGAAGAGGTATGATAAAGCTCATAGAGCAGGAAGAGTGACCTAGTAGCGACCAGTGAAGAGGCGGAGCCAGGAGCTATGAATCGACCCCTGCAACCGTGTTCAAGTCCACCGCTTTGTGACAGACTTTCATTTTTTCTGGTTATCACAAGACTGTGCATGGTGGCATGTAGAGTCTCTACTTTGCCTACCTTGCGACTTTTGTCAAACAATATTCATATTTCTCTCTTCGTCGATGTCCTCCGCATCTGTGACTCACAATGTCTCGACTCTGAGATGTCCTCCGCATCTGTGACTCACAATGTCTCGACTCTGAGATCTCCAGTCTTCCCAACTCCTTCTCTCGCTTTAGCTATAGTCCCTATTTTATACACTTCATACTCTCATGTTAAGCGAAATTTCTTCTGCCCCAAATTCAGTTCTCCCATGAAATCTCTTGTTCTTTTCCTTCCCTATTTCCCTATTTGTTGTAGATATAAATCTTGCTTTTCGTCAGACTAATGCACTGGGCAGTAATCTTGTACATACTCTTACGCCTTATGTCACTGATGTTTCTGAGTCTCTTGTCATCTCCAGAAGTTTAGCGAAACTGGCCGCCTCCTTTCTGAGGGAAATAAAAGCAATGAAAAATGTGTTCGCCTTGCCGACCCCAACAATATTTTAAGAACATAAGAAAAGAGGGACACTGCAGAAGGCCTACTGGCCCATACAAGGCAGGTCCATATCAAAACCACCACTACCTAAGAATTTATTCCCGTACTCACGACACCAATCAAACCCAGCCCCTCCCACTCATATATTTGTCCAATCTCTTTTTAAAGCCACCCAAGGTCCTAGCCTCTATCACAGTACTCGGAAGATTGTTCCACGCATCTACAACTCTGTTCGAAAACCAGTACTTGCCTATGTCCTTTCTAAATCTAAATTTATCCAATTTAAATCCGTTATTTCTGGTTCTTACTTGGTTCGATATCCTCAGTATTTTATTAATATCTCCTTTGGTTATGCCCATCATCCACTTATACACCTCGATGATATCTCCCTCATTCTACGTCTCTCCAGAGAGTGGAGATTCAACGCTCTAAGTCTATCTTCATACGGGAGATTTCTTATACTGTAAATCATTTTAGTCATTCTTCTTTGTATGTTCTCCAATGAATCTATATCCATCCTGTAGTAAGGAGACCAAAACTGAGCTGCATAATCCAAATGAGGTCTCACTAGTGATGTATAGAGCTGTAAAATAACTTTTGGACTTCTGTTGCTTATACTTCTTGAAATAAATCCTAGTAATCTGTTAGCCTTATTGCGCACACTTAGGCACTGTTGTCTTGGCTTTAAATTCCTGCTTACCATGACTCCCAAGTCTTTTTCACATTCTGTATGATCAAGCTCTACTTCACCTAGTTTATAAATTCGAGGGATATTTTCATTACCAAGGACTAGTACCTTACACTTGTCCACATTGAACTTCATCTGCCACTTTTCAGACCAAGACATTAATTTGTCCAAATCCTCCTGGAGTTCACTGGTATCCTCCTCAGAATGAATCATACGGCCTATTTTTGTATCATCAGCAAATTTACTCATGTCCTTCATCAAGGTCATTTATGTAAATTATGAACAACAATGGGCCTAAAACTGATCCTTGTGGAACGCCACTAGTGACTAATCCCCATTCAGATTTGACCCCATTAATGGAAACTCTCTGCTTTCTATTGGTAAGCCATGCCTCTATCCATGCTAGAACTTTACCTCCTATACCATGAGCTGCCACCTTTCTTAAGAGTCTCTTGTGAGGTACTCTATCGAAGGCCTTACTGAAATCCAAGTAAACTATATCATATTCTTTATCACTGTCTACTGCCTCAAATGTTTTATTGAAAAACGTCAGTAAATTTGTTAGGCAGGAACGACCTCTCGTGAACCCATGCTGAGATTCATTAATCAAATTATGTTCTTCAAGGTGACTTCTAATAATATCAGCTATAATTGATTCTAATAATTTGCCTACTATATATGTGAGGCTTATTGGACGGTAATTTGATGGAATTGACTTATCCCCTGATTTGAATATAGGAACTACATTAGCTATCTTCCACATCTCTGGCACAATACCAGTTAGGATGGACGTATTAAACACATTCGTTAATGGCTGACTAAGTTCCATCTTGCATTCTTTAAGTACCCTGGAAAACAACTCGTCGGGTCCCGGGGACTTATTTTGCTTCAGTTTATCTATCTGTTTGATAACCATGTCCCTCGTGACAGTAATATTAGTTAACTTGAATTCTTCAGGAACTGAATAATTGTTAATTTCTGGAATCTCATTTACGTCTTCTTGTGTAAAGACTGACAAAAAATAGTCATTAAATAGAGAACACATTTCCAGTTCGTTATCCGTCAGCTGTCCATTCCCAATTTTCAGAGGTCCTACCTTTTCCCTCACCTTCGTCCTATACACTTGAAAGAACCCTTTTGGATTAGTCTTTGATTCATTAGCAACCTTAATCTCATAGTCACGTTTAGCCTTTCTAATCCCTTTTTTCAGAAATCACAGTCGCCCCATTAACTGGTCCTCTCCTTAAACTATCTACGCTTCTTCTAGCCTTCAAAGACGTCGTCTAGTTGAAACAGCTCTCATATACAACTTTTCTAGTATAACTCTTAGTCCTGAAATTGTTTCTGCAGATTCCTGTCTGTCTCAATACATTGTCAAATATTCTAATCTTCAGAACACTCGTGACTTGACCTGATCTCTGCCGCCTCTTCCACTCCTTTCCTCTTGACCTTGTGTTGTGATCTGTGATGTACACAAGTTAACATATACTGTACCATGTATTGTCTGGGACACTATGGTGACAATGTCTAGGTGGATTACCGTGTAACTAACCATAGTGAAACAAACCATACCACGGGTGGGATTCGAACCCGCGGTCAGAGAGTCTCAAAATTCGTGTCATTACGATTTCGTGAACCATAGTGAAGTTCACATTAATTATATATATTAAAAACTTCTTATACTTCATAACTGATAATTAAATTATTTTTCAGTTGGTAAAACTTGCTTAAAAGTTGCATTGATTCATGATAAAACAAATTAAAATTGTGCACATACTCAAGTCTTAAGTTGTTAAGAAGCAGTGATGAAAAAAGATTCCAGAAATATTGTTTTACTGAGTTTACAAGTAGTGTTATGAGCTCCAGGAGAAAGTTGTGTTATGAGCTCCAGGAGAAAGTAGTGTTATGAGCTCCAGGAGAAAGTAGTGTTATGAGCTCCAGGAGAAAGTTGTGTTATGAGCTCCAGGAGAAAGTTGTGTTATGACAAAAAGTTGTGTTATGAGCTCCAGGAGAAAGTTGTGTTATGAGCTCCAGGAGAGTTGTGTTATGAGCTCAGGAGAAAGTTGTGTTATGAGTCCAGAGAAGTGTGTTATAGCCTCCAGGAGAAAGTTGTGTTATGAGCTCCAGGAGAAAGTTGTGTTATGAGCTCCAGAGAAAGTTGTGTATGAGCTCCAGGAGAAAGTTGTAGTTTATGAGCTCCAGGAGAAAGTTGTGTTATGAGCTCCAGGAGAAAGTTGTGTTATGAGCTCCAGGAGAAAGTTGTGTTATGAGCTCCAGGAGAAAGTTGTGTTATGAGCTCCAGGAGAAAGTTGTGTTATGAGCTCCAGGAGAAAGTTGTGTTATGAGCTCCAGGAGAAAGTAGTGTTATGAGCTCCAGGAGAAAGTTGTGTTATGAGCTCCAGGAGAAAGTTGTGTTATGAGCTCCAGGAGAAAGTTGTGTTATGAGCTCCAGGAGAAAGTTGTGTTATGAGCTCCAGGAGAAAGTTGTGTATGAGTCTCCCAGGAGAAAGTTGTGTTATGAGCTCCAGGAGAAAGTTGTGTTATGAGCTCCAGGAGAAAGTTGTGTTATGATCTCCAGGAGAAAGTTGTTATGAGCTCCAGGAGAAAGTTGTGTTATGAGCTCCAGGAGAAAGTTGTGTTATGCTCCAGGAGAAAGTTGTGTTATGAGCTCCAGGAGAAAGTTGTGTTATGAGCTCCAGGAGAAAGTTGTGTTATGAGCTCCAGGAGAAAGTTGTGTTATGAGCTCCAGGAGAAAGTTGTGTTATGAGCTCCAGGAGAAAGTTGTGTTATGAGCTCAGGAGAAAGTTAGTGTTAGAGCTCCAGGAAAAGTTGTGTTATGAGCTCAAGGAGAAATTAACTGTTATGAGCTCCAGGAGAAAGTTGTGTTATGAACTCGGAGAAAGTAGTGTTATGAGCTCCAGGAGAAAGTTGTGTTATGAGCTCCAGGAGAAAGTTGTGTTATGAGTCTCCAGGAGAAAGTTGTTATGAACTCCAGGAGAAAGTTGTGTTATGAGCTCAGAGAAAGTTGTGTTATGAGCTCCAGGAAAAGTTGTGTTATGAACTCCAGGAGAAAGTTGTGTTATGAGCTCCAGGAGAAAGTTGTGTTATGAGCTCCAGGAGAAATTGTGTTATGAGCCAGGAGAAAGTAGGTCTATGGTCACAGTTAATAAGGAGTTATGAGCACAGGAGAAATTGTGTTATAGTCGGAGAAAGTCGTCGTAACCTCTCCAATATTTATGAGCGGAAAATTGTGTTATAGTCAGGACAAGTGTCAGAGACTCTTGTGTTATGAGCTCCAGGAGAAAGTTGTGTATGAGCCCAGGAGAAAGTTGTGTTATGAGCTCAGGGAAGTAGTGTTATGACTCCAGGAGAAAGTTGTGTTATGAGCTCAGGAGAAAGTTGTGTTATGAGCTCAGGGAAAGTTTTATGAGCTCCAGAGAAAGTTGTGTTATGAGCTCCGGAAAGTTGGTTATGAACTCAGAGAAAGTTGTGTTATGAGCTCCAGGAGAAAGTTGTGTTATGAGCTCCAGGAGAAAGTTGTGAGTACAACTATTGTAAAGTTTAACAAGAGTTATGATAACACAAATAATTACTGTCAGTTAGTAATTACAAATAGGCAATTAACCTTTACACAAACTATACGAAAAAGTGAATAGATTAGACGTGCGTCAGAGACACTGATATCAGCACTGGGGCCCTATGGTCACCAGGTCAAGAACATAAGAAATGTAGGAACACTGAGCAGGCTCTACTGATTCATGCCGGCAGGTCCATGTACACTCCCTGCTTAGACCAATGACCACCTGGTCAGGTCATCATTCTACTTAAGGAAGGAGCCACTGGCGTAAAATAGGAAGAGCACGAAGCTAGTCAGTAGTCATAACTCACCCTCATCCACAACTCTATTACCCTCAAACCCCTGCGGTACTCTGGAGTTTGTTCCACTCATCTCACAACTCTATTACCCTCAAACACTGCGGTACTCTGGAGTTTGTTCCACTCATCCACAACTCTATTACCCTCAAACACTGCGGTACTCTGGAGTTTGTTCCACTCATCCACAACTCTATTACCCTCAAACACTGCGGTACTCTGGAGTTTGTTCCACTCATCCACAACTCTATTACCCTCAAACACTGCGGTACTCTGGAGTTTGTTCCACTCATCCACAACTCTATTACCCTCAAACACTGCGGTACTCTGGAGTTTGTTCCACTCATCCACAACTCTATTACCCTCAAACACTGCGGTACTCTGGAGTTTGTTCCACTCATCCACAACTCTATTACCCTCAAACACTGCGGTACTCTGGAGTTTGTTCCACTCATCCACAACTCTATTACCCTCAAACACTGCGGTACTCTGGAGTTTGTTCCACTCATCCACAACTCTATTACCCTCAAACACTACCTTTCTTTCTACTTTTTTTCCTCTTACTCTCGCGGGATCATTTTATTAAACCTCTATTTGATGTCTTTTTGCGACAATGTGACGAATGAAATTAAATTAATAAACAGATATTTATAAACAATATCCATATTCATGTTTATATTACCTTCTTTATTAATTTTAATGTAGGATCTTTTGCTTTGATATATTCACTTATAACAGCTTTCATGTGACATTATTTTCGTGACGAATATATGTTGTTTATACACCTTGTACAACACTAAATTTTCTTTATTAATGTCTGGCAACACTTGATGGAGATAACTTGAATGAAAAAAAAATGGCGGATCGTCAAAATATCGTATGGTGAAGCTGCAGCTTCACCATCAGAAAATATCGTGACTTATTTCTGTTGAGAATATGAAACATAAAGACACTGAACAATAATATATCATTATTTCAGATGACGAATAATTCAAGAAAGCAAAATTGTGTTGTCACTGTCTAATCAAAATCTCTTAAGGCGGTTTAATTTATGATTATAACTGACAATAAGATAACAGAAGCTCGAAGATAATTTGAGAAAAACAATGATAGAAGGAGACGAGGTTGTCAGGTTGCGTCAGACAGTTGGGTCATCAATCACCACAGACAGTTGGGTCATCAATCACCTCAGACAGTTGGGTCAGCTGGTTAAGTCTACCTCGGGTTCACCTCACTTTTTTATATGTATTTTGTTATTTGTACTTATATTATTACTATGATTATTTACTTTTATGTACTTAAGTTTTCTACGAAACATTTATTTCTGGAGAAATAAGCATCATGACTTAATTTACTACATAAGAATAGACAGTTTGTATGATCAACCTAACAAGTTCATTTGTCAACAATATTATATCTACCAGAGATGAACAATTTCACGGGATAAACAAGAGTATTTATATTTTATATTTTGTTTCACGAACTGTATTATATATTCATGACTAACTTTTTATTTATGTATATTATCTGTTCGTATGTATGTATCTGCTCTTAAGTATGTATCCGATCATATGTATCTGTTCATGAGTGTGTTACCTGTACATGTGTTTGTGTTTGTTTACCTGTTGTGTGTGTGTTATCTGTTCATTTGTGTTATCTGTCCATATTTGTTTGTTTCGTGTTTGTATGTGTTACTTGTTCGTAAGTGCATGTTATGTGTTCAAGTTAATGTTGCCTGTCCATGTGTGTGTTGCTTGTTAATGTGTGTGTTACCAACTCATAAGTGTGTGTGTTATTGGTTCTTGCGAGTGTTATCTGTCCATGTTTGTGTGTTGACTGTTTTTGTGTGTTTATGAGTGTATGTGTTATCTGATAATATCCTTGTTTCAGATCATATGTGAATTATCTGTTCATATATGTGCATTATGTTCATGCACATCTTTTATTCATGTTTGCTTTGTTCATTTGTGTTATCGGTTCATGTGCGTTTTCATTTATTTATACTCTTTTCATACGTGCGTTTCCGTCCATGTGTATTCTTTTGTTTTATGTGTGTGGTTCTCTTCATGTGTGTTCTTGTTCATGGGAGTATTTTCTTTCGTGTGTGTGTGTATACTCACCTTTTTGTGGTTGCAGGGGTCGATTCATAGCTCCTGACCCCGCCTCTTCACTGATCGCTACTAGGTCCTCTCCCTTCTCCATGAGCTTTATCAAACCTCGTCTTAAAACTATGTATGGTTCCTGCCTCCACTACGTCACTAGCCAGAGTATTCCACTTCCTGACAACTCTATGACTAAAGAATTACTTCCTAACATCCCTTTGACTCATCTGAGTCTTCAACTTCCAATTGTGACCTCTTGTTTCTGTGTCCCATCTCTGGAACATCCTGTCTCTGTTCACTTTGTCAATTCCTCGCAGTATTTTGTATGTCGTTATCATGTCTTCCCTAACCCTCCTGTCCTCTAGTGTTGTCAGGCCGATTTCCCTTAACCTCTCTTCGTTGGGCATTCCCTTAACTCTGGAACTAGTCTTGTTGCAAACCTTTGCACTTTCTCTAATTTCTTGACGTGTTTGACCAGGTGTGGGTTCCAAACTGGTGTTGCATACTCCAGTATGGGCCTGATGTACACTGTGTACAGAGTCTTGAACGATTCCTTACTGAGTTATCGGAACTCTATTCTCAGTTTTGCCAGGCGCCCATATGCTGCAGCAGTTATCTGGTTGATGTGCTTCTCACTCAGGTATTATACTCATCCCAAGATCCTTTTGCTTGAGTGAGGTTTGCAGTCTTTGAGCACCTAGCGGTCTGCGGTCTTCTTTGCCCTTCCCTATCTTCATGACTTTGCATTTGACGGGGTTAAATTCGAGTACCCAGTTGCTGGACCAGGCATGCAGCCTGTCCAGGTCTCTTTGTAGTCCTGCCTAATCCTCAACTGATTTAATTCTCCTCATTAAGTTCACATCATCTGCAAACAGGGACACTTCTGAGTCTATCCCTTCCGTTATGTTATTCACGTATACTAAAAATACCACTGGTCCTAGGACTGATCCCTGTGGAACCCGCTCTTCACAAACGCCCACTCTGACACCTCGTCACATACCATGACTCGTTGTTGCCTCCCTGTCAGGTATTCTCTGATTCATTGCAGTGTCCTTCATGTTATGCGTGCCTGATCCTCTAGCTTTTGCACTAATCTCTTGTCAAAAACTGTCTCGAAGGCCTTCTTGCAGTCCAAGAAAATGCAATCTACCTACCTCTCTCTCTCGTGTCTTACTTCCGTTACCCTGTCATAAAACTCCACTAGGTTTGTGACACAAGATTTTCCTTCCTTGAATCCGTGCTGGTTGTCGTTTTTAAACTTGTTCCGTTCCAGGTGCTCTATCACTCTCCTCCTGATAACCTTCTCCATGACTTTGCATAATATTCACGTCAGTGATACTGGTCTATAGTTTGGTGACTCGTGTCTGTCTCCTTTCTTATAAATGGGGACTACATTTGCCGTTTTCTATACCTCAGGTAGTTGCCCAGTTTCAATGGATATGTTGAAAATTGTTGTTAGTGTCACACAGCGTCTCTGTTCCCTCTCTAAGGACCCACGGAGAAATGTCCGGTCCCACAGCCTTTGAGGTATCAAGTTCACTTTGCAGCTTCTTTACCTCCAGCACTTGTTGGTATATCCCTTGTTGGTGTACACCCCCCCTCCTATTCTGACTTCCGGGAGTTCTTTCTGTTTCCACCGCAAATACTTCGTTAAATCTCATTTTGAGCTCCTCACATACTTCTTGGTCGTTTCTTTGAGCTCCCCACCTTCCTTCCTCAGCCTGATTACCTGGCCCTTGACTGTTGTCTTCCTCCTGATATGGTTATATGTACAACAGCTTCGGGTCAGACTTGGCTTTCGATGCTATGTTGCTTTCGTACTGTCGATGGGCCACCCTCTTTATCTGTGCATACTCGTTTCTGCCTTTTTGACTAATCTCTTTCTTTTCCTGGGTCCTTTGTTTTCTGTACTTTTTCCATTCTCTAGCTCACTGAGTTTCTGTCTTCCTACACCTTGGGGGTAAACCAAGGGCTCGTTCTGGTCTTCCCATTATTTCTGTTGCCCTTGGGAGTCAATCCTCTCCTCTGCCTCTTTGAATTTTGTTGTCATGTAGTCCATCATTTCGTTTACTGATTTTCCTACTAATTCTCTGTCCCACTGAACCTCCTGCAGGAAGTTCCTCATACCTGTGTAATCTCCCCTTTTATAGTTTGGCATTTCCCATTCAGCTCCTGTTACCCTCTCCACTTGTAACTCTACTATGTATTCAAAGCTCAGAAGCACGTGATGACTAGCTCCGAGGGGCCTTTCATATGTGATTTCCTCGATATTTGAGCTACTGAAGGTGAATACGAGGTCCAGTCTTGCTGGTTCATTCTCACATCTCTCTCTGGTAGTGTCCATAACGTGTGTGTGTTTGTGAATGTGTGTGTGTGTGTGTGTGTGTGTGTGTGTGTGTGTGTGTGTGTGTGTGTGTGTGTGTGTGTGTTGCTTCTTAAGAAACTATTTGCTCAGAACAGAATTTCCATAACCACGTTCGCAGTATTAATGGTGAAGTCAGTCAGATGTAGCAATCAGAAATCATCGTATGTGAACCAATATTTTAAAATTCCAATAAGTAAAGTACATACACAAGACAATATCAATCCAAACTTTTCTCTAAGATTCCCACGCATTTAAGGTTTAGTATTTATGTAAATAATTAAATTTAATTTAAGCTTAGGGAACATAACATTTAAGCTTAGGGAACATAACTTTGCGACATAGTTCTGATCAGAGGAGAATTACTCTAGTTATTTCACCCAAAACAATTTGATTAATAAAATTTGCATTTTTACACTCTTGATGTTTAGCTGAAAGATCTTTTCAAGTGACTGTTGATTTATAGCTCTTGAGTCTTTATATTATCATTATAATTAATATGATTTATCTCAAATTTTAGCTGAGTCGAGCTCTCACTTCTGGGATTCATTAGGTTTCAGATTTACGGGTTCTTGGATATTCACTATCCAACAATATTATCTTATTTAATAAAACTTTATGTACGTTTTATGTGAAATACTAAAGTTTACGCAAATTGAAATAATTTTGAACTATGTATTTCACATCTTTAGTATCATTCCTCTTTCTAATTTGGTGCAATTCGTATTTAAGTCATTTTTAAAAAATTAACACAAATGTCTGAAAACGCATTTCATATTACTATAATATTTTAATGTAAACTTAAAAAGAAAATGTCAGGCTGGTTCCACTCTCATGTTGTCTTGCCCTCCTTCATAATTAACTTTAAATTGTTAAATGAATTTGTTTGTGGAAAATAATTAGCTTATTTTCCTACTTTTTGCATATCAAAATTTATAAACCAAAACAAAAGCTTGTTAGTACAAAACATCGAAAATGGACACATTTCGAACATAAAAATATTGATAAAGTTCTGGGACTTTTATGATGAAGTTGAGATCTTGAGGGGAATCACATTTTAACTAATTTATCACATTTTTATTTACGTAAACCTTCATTCATTTTTTTTTTAATCAGGTAAAGCTCTGTTTTTTTTTAAACATTGTTTTAGTGCTTTCCTGTCAAGAAACAACAGTAGGTGCCTTGATGCTAGTAAGGTGCCTTGATGCTAGTAAGGCGCCTTGATGCTAGTAAGGTGCCTTGATGCTAGGAAGATGCCTTGATGCTAGTAAGGCGCCTTGATGCTAGTAAGGTACCTTGATGCTAGTAAGGAACCTTGATGCTAGTAAGGAACCTTGATGCTAGTAAGGAACCTTGATGCTAGTAAGGTACCTTGATGCTAGTAAGGTGCCTTGATGCTAGTAAGGTGCCTTGATGCTAGTAAGGTGCCTTTATGCTAGTAAGGCGCCTTGATGCTAGTAAGGTGCCTTGATGCTGGTAAGGTGCCTTGATGCTAGTAAGGTGCCTTGATGCTAGTAAGGTGCCTTGATGCTGGTAAGGTGTCTTGATGCTAGTAAGTGTGATCTAAGGTGTTAAAGCTCCTTTTTAGAGTCAAACTTGATTACCTTGAATTCGTCGAATAACCTTACATGTTTAGTGTTTCCTTAAGAGTCTAATAACTACATTATGAAGTAAAAAGATGTCGATATTAAAACAGGGTTAGAACATTCATATTCGATAAGATTTATGCTTTTAACAGAAGAAATTCCGTATGATAGTGACAGTGACCGTCACAGTCACAGTCACAGTGAGTGATGTTGACATTATGCTGACAATCAGAAACAGTAGATTATTCTTATTAATGTCATTACATTCATGGAGGGATCGCAAAATCCGTAGAAATAATACACCGCATAGGAAAATAAGAGGTAATTAGGACTGATCCAAGAAAGAGGAAGTCAGGTTTCATTCCTTAAACCAAGAGGCCTTCTCTGGCATCAAGGAACTTTCAGATACTGTAGATACAATACCAAAATGCATACTAATATTAGGGCACTCCGAGTGCCTTGCAAAAATTAAACTATTAGGAATACAAAGGCTTTGATTGCAGAAGAATCTTATATTGGGACAAAGTTACTCTGTGTTGAGAGATTTATAGTCAGATAAACAGAGGCAACCTTCAAGTCGACAAATATTTCATAAGAACATAAGAAAGGTCTGTTGGCCCATACTGGGCAGCTCCTTCACAATCCATCCCACTAACAGAATATTTGCCCAACCCAATTTTCAATGCTTCCAATCCAATTTTAAATGCTTGTACTGTTGTTATGTCTGTTATCTGTCTATAATGATTCCATTTTCATTTCTATGAAATGAAAAACGTATTGGAAGTTTAAATATCATCACCATCTTTACACGGTCATTCGTGTAGGTGTTTAATCAGTTGTGTGGGTATATGATCAGTCGTGTGGGTATATGATCAATTGTGTGGGTATATGATCAATTGTGTGGGTATATGATCAACTGTGTGGGTATACGATCAACTGTGTGGGTATACGATCAACTGGTGGGTATATGATCAATTGTGTGGGTATATGATCAATTGTGTGGGTATATGATCAACTGTGTGGGTATATGATCAACTGTGAGGGTATATGATCAACTGTGTGGGTATATGATCAATTGTGTGGGTATATGATCAATTGTGTGGGTATATGATCAATTGTGTGGGTATATGATTAATCATGAGAGTATTATATGTTGCAGTTTACGTGCCCGCTTGTACTCACCTAATTGTGGTTGCAGGGGTCGAACCACATGTCCTGGCCCCGCCTCTTCACTGGTCGCTACTAGGCCCTCTCTCTCCCTGCTCCATGAGCTTTATCATACCTCTTTTTAAAGCTATGAATGGATCCTGCCTCTAATACATCACTTTCCAGACTATTCCACTTTCTGACAACTCTATGACTGAAGAAATACTTCCAAACATCTCTGTGACTAATCTGAGTCTTCTGACTTCCAATTGTGTGTGTGTGTGTGTGTGTGTGGTGTGTGTGCAGGGTCGAGTCATAGCTCCTGACCCCGTGTGTGTATGTGTGTGTGTGTTGCTAGTGTGTGTGTATGTGTGTACTCACCTAATTGTACTCACCTAATTGTGGTTGCAGGGGTCGAGACTCAGCTCCTGGCCCCGCCTCTGCGCTGCCCGCTACTGGGTATCTGCTCTCCCTGCTCCATGAGCTTTATCATACCTCGTCTTAAAACTGTGTATGGTTCCTGCCTCCACTATATCTTTCTCTAGACTATTCCACTTCCTGACTACTCTGTGGCTGAAGAAATGCTTCCTAACATCCCTTTGACTAATCTGAGTCTTCAGCTTCCAGTTGTGTCCCCTTGTTTCTGTGTTCCCTCTCTGGAACATCCTGTCACTGTCTACCTTGTCGATTCCCCGCAGTATTTTGTATGTCGTTATCATGTCTCCTCTGACCCTTCTTTCCTCCAGTGTTGTTTATCCTATTTCCCTCAGCCTTTCTTCATAGGACAGACCCCTGAGTTGTGAAACTAACCTTGTCGCAAACCTTTGCACTTTCTCTAGTTTCTTTATGTGCTTGACCAGGTGTGGGTTCCAGACTGGTGCTGCATATTCTAGTATGGGCCTGACGTACACGGTGTATAGTGTCTTAAACGAGTCCTTGTTAAGGTAACGGAACGCTAATCTTAGGTTTGCCAGTCGCCCATATGCTGCCGCAGTTATCTGGTTGATGTGTGCCTCCGGAGACGTGCTTGGCGTTATACTCACCCCAAGTTCTTTCTCCTTTTCCGAGGTTTGAAGCCTTTGTCCGCCTAGCCTGTACTCTGTCAGCGGTCTTCTTTGCCCTTCTCCGATCTTCATGACTTTGCATTTGGTGGGATTGAATTCGAGAAGCCATTTGCTAGACCAGATGTCAAGCTTGTCCAGGTCTGTTTGAAGTCCTGCTTGGTCCTCTTCCGATGTGATTCTCCTCATTAATTTCACATCATCTGCGAACAGAGACACTTCTGAGTCTATCCCATCTGTCATGTCATGTGTGTGAGTGTATGTGTGTGTGTGTGTGTATGTTTGTGTATGTGTGTGTGTATGTGTGTGTATGTGTGTGTGTGTGTATGTGTACTCACCTAATTGTGATTACAGGGGTCGAGGCTTAGCTCCTGGCCCCGCCTCTTCACTGACCGCTACTAGGTTCTCTCTCTACTCCATGAGCTTTTTCATACCTCGTCTTAAAGCTTTGTATGGTTCCTGCCTCCACTACATCACTTGCTAGACTATTTCACTTCCTGACAACCCTATGACTGAAGAAATACTTCCTAACATCCCTTTGACTCTTCTGAGTCTTCAACTTCCAATTGTGACCCGTTGTTTCTGTGTCCCCTCTCTGGAACATCCTGTCTCTGTCCACCTTATCTATTCCACCCACTATTTTGCATGTCGTTATGATGTCTTCCCTAACCCTTCTGTCCTCCAGTGTCGTCAGGCCGATTTCCTTAAACTTTCTTCATAGCACATTCCCTTAGCTCTGGAACTAACCTTGTTGCAAACCTTGCACTTTCACTAATTTCTTGACGTGCTTGACCAGGTGTGGGTTCCAAACTGGTGCTGCATACTCCAATATGGGCCTGACGTACACAGTGTACAGTGTCTTGAACGATTCCTTACTAAGGTATCGGAACGCTATTCTCAGGTTTGCCAGGCGCCCATATGCTGCACCATATCTGGTTGATGTGTGCTTCGGAGGCGTGCTCGGTGTTATACTCACCCCAAGATCTTGCTCCGTGAGTGAGGTTTGCAGTCTTTGGCCACCTAGCCTATACTCTGTCTGCGGTCTTCTTTGTCATTCCCCGATCTTCATGAATTTGCATTTGGCGGGGTTAAATTCGAGAAGCCAGTTGCTGGACCACGTGTCCAGCCTGTCCAGGTCTCTTTGTAGTCCTGCCTGATCCTCATCTGATTTAATTCTCCTCATTAACTTCACATCATCTGCGAACAGGGACACTTCTGAGTCTATCCCTTCCATCATGTCATTCACATTTACCAAAAATAGCACTGGTCCTAGGATTGACCCCTGTGGGACCCCGCTGTGTATGTGTGTGTGTATGTGTGTGTATGTATGTGTGTGTGTGTGTGTGTGTGTGTGTGTGTGTGTGTGTGTGTGTGTGTGTGTATGTGTGTGTGTGTGTGTATGTGTGTGTGTGTGTGTGTGTGTGTGTGTGTGTGTATGTATGTGTGTGTGTGAATGTGTGTGTGTGTGTGTGTATGTGTGTGTTTGTGTTTGTGTGTGTGTGTGTGTGTGTGTTTGTGTGTGTGTGTGTGTGTGTGTGTGTGTGTGTGTGTGTGTGTGTGTGTGCTCACCTATATGTTCACCTATATGTGGTTACAGGGGTCGAGTCATAGCTCCTGGCCCCGCCTCTTCACTGGTCGATACTAATTCACTCTCTCCCTGCTCCATAAGCTTTATCATACCTCTTCTTAAAGCTATGTATGGAACTTGCTTCCACTATTTCACTCTCCAGATTATTCCACTTCTTTACAACTCTAAGGCTAAAGAAATACTTCCTAACATCCCTATGACTCATCTGGGTTCTCAGCTTCCAATTGTGGCCCCTTGTTCCTGTATCCCATCTCTGAAACATTCGAGCCCTGTCCACCTTGTCAATTCCTCTTAGTATTTTATACGTTTTTATCATGTCTCCCCTGTCCCTCCTGTCCTCTAGTGTCATCAGGTTGAATTCCCTTAACCTCTCCTCATAAGACATACCTCTCAGTTCCGGGACTAAACGTGTTGCAAATTTTTGCACTTTCTCCAATTTCTTGACGTGTTTGACTATTTGAGGGTTCCATACTGGTGCTGCATACTCCAGTATTAGCCTGACATACACGGTGTACAATGTCATGAATGACTCCTTACTCAGATGTCTAAACGCTAATCTCAGGTTTGCCAATCGCCCATATGCCGCAGCAGTTATTTGATTGACGTGTGCCTCAGTAGACATGTTTCTTTAAGTGACGTTTGCAGCCTTTGATTCCCTAACATGTATGCCGTCTGCGGTCTTCTGTGTCCTTCCCCAATCTTCATGACCTTACACTTACTGGGGTTAAACTCCAGGAGCCATTTGTTTGACCAGACTTGTAGTCTGTCCAGATCCCCTTGTAATCTTAACTGATCCTCGTCCGCTTGTATTCTCCTCATCAGTTTCACATCATCAGCGAACAGTGACACTTCTGAATCTATTCCTTCCATCATGTCATTCACATATATAAGAAACAGCACCGGACCTAGGACTGACCCTTGTGGAACCCCACTCGACACATGCGCCCACTCTGACACTTCATCACGTACCAACACTCGTTGTTTCCTTCCTGTTAGGTATTCCCTGATCCATTGCAGTACTTTCCCTATTATTCCTGCCTGCTCCTCTAATTTTTGCACCAGTCTCTTGTGTGGTACTGTGTCAAAAGCCTTCTTACATTCCAAAAAGATGCAATCTACCCATCCCTCTCTCTCATGTCTTACTTCTGTTACCTTATCGTAGAACTCAAGTAGATTTGTGACACAGGATTTCCCATCTCTGAAGCCGTGCTGATTGTCATGTATGAGCCCAATCTTTTCAATATGTTCCACAACTCTTCTCCTGATGATCTTTTCCATTATTTTACATACTATACAAGTCAGAGACACTGGTCGATAGTTTAACGCTTCCTGTCTGTTTCCTTCTTAAAATTGGAACTACATTTGCTGTCTTCCACGCCTCAGGCAATTGTCCAGTTTCGATAGATTTACTGAAGATTGTTGCTAGCGGCACACACAGTGCCTCTGCTCCTTCTCTCAGTATCCAAGGAGATATGTTATCTGGGCCCACCGCCTTTGATGTATCTAGTTCACCTAGCAGTTTCATCACCTCTACCTTGGTTATGTGTATTGAGTCCAGCACTTGCTGGTACACCCTACCTCCCCGATTTTCTGGAAGCATCCCTGTCTCTACCGTAAATACTTCTCTAAATCTTGTGTTTAGTTCATCACATACTTCCTGGTCATTCTTTGTGAGCTTCCCTCCTTCTTTCTTCAGCCTGATTACCTGGTCCTTGACTGTTGTTTTTCTCCTAATATGACTGTATAACAACTTTGGATCAGATTTGACTTTTGATGTTATGTCGTTCTCGTATTGCCTCTGGGCCTCTCTCCTTATCCCAGCAGATTCGTTTCTGGTTCTTCTACTCAACTCCTTGTTTTCTTGAGTCCTTTGCCTTCTATACCTTTTCCATGCTCTAGCACACTTGGCTTTAGCCTCTTTACACCTCCAGTTAAACCATGGGCTCACTCTGGTCTTACTATGTTTTCTGTTACCCTTTGGTATGAACTTCTCCTCTGTTTCCCTGCACTTAATGGTCACTAGTTCCAAAATTTCGTTTACTGTCTTTCCCTCTAGTTCTCTTTCCCACTGCACTTCATGCAAGAAACTTCTCATTCCTATGTAGTCCCCTTTTCTGAAGTTCGGCTTCTCTCGTTGTTCCCGCACTATTGCATTCTCCATTTGTAACTCTACAAGGTATTCAAAACTCAGGACATGACGATCACTAACGCCAAGGGGTCTTTCGTGTGTGATATCCCCTATGTCTGAGCTATTCAATGTGAATATGAGATCCAGCCTCGCTGCAACATCCTCTCCTCTCTCTCTGGTTGTATCCCTAACATGCTGGTGCATGAAGTTCTCCAATACAGTCTCCTACATCTTAGCCCTCCATGTTTCTGGACCCCCATGTAGCTCTAGATTTTCCCATTCAATCTCTTTATGATTGAAATCCCCATTATGAGTAATTTTGTCCTACCTATATGAGCCCTCCTGGCCACTTCAGCTAGTGTACCCCACATTGCCCTATTGTGCACATCATACTCTTGTCTTGCCCTCCTGCTGTTCAGTGGTGGGTTATACATCACTGCTATCATCACCTTTGGACCCCCAGTCTGAAGTGTTCCAACAATGAAGTCTTCTGTTTCCCTTCTGTCCATTCCTCCCACTTCCTCAAAACTCCACTGGTTTTTGATGAGCAGCGCTACTCCTCCCCCTCCTCTGTTCTCTGTCTTTCCTCAGGATCTGATATCCAGGTGGAAAGATTGCATCTGTTATCATCCCTGTAAGTTTTGTCTCTGTTAGTGCTATGATGTTAGGTGATGCATCAGTTCACAAGAGTGAAGAGTGGCAAGTCTGTGAAAATTTTCTCCCTGAGAGATGTCCTTCTCTCCTGTTATTGCAATGATGCTCTTAATCTCTGTTTCCTCCCAATGCTTTCTTTCATCATAGGTCTTCCGAAGGGAAGCCCATGAATAATTATTGACCTCTCCCTCTCTTCTTCCCATTTCTTTTCTCTCAATATCTCTGGATCTGATTTAAGCATCTCCTTTGTTGTTTCCCTTATCATCTCCTGGACACTCTGATGACCTGATAGTACGTCTGTTAAAGACTTAGCTCCATCCCCTCCTTCAGTCCCCTCCCTGCCTACTGATGTTCCCATTACTCCTTTCGGACCTCATCTTTATATCTTGCTTCAGCACATCCATTTCTTCCTCCAGTCTTTGTATCTTTGCCTCAGCTTCTACAGCTCGTGATTCCCACTTTTTGCTCTCTGCAGATATCTTCTCTAACATGTTATTGTAAAGCTCATTTATCCTTTTTTTCCCATTCTTTATCCATTTTGTTCTTGAGCCGTTCTACCCATTCTTCCTTTACAGACCAACCATACTCAGTTCCCTTGCCTTTACGTCCTCCCTTTTGAGATCCCATTTTTTATCCTGTTAGGATGCTTTAGCTCCTTCAGCTTTGTGTAAAAAAATAGGTGTGTGGTGGAGGGGAGGGATTTATGATCTAATATGTTAGGTTAGGTTTGTCTGAGTACGTGAGTACGTGTGTGTGTGCGCGCGCGCGTCTCAGTCTTTGAAAAAAGGGGAGGGGTCACTTTAACACGCTAGACCACGCTACTCTTTTGATTGTAATAGAAATATTTCACACCCTATTCCACATTAACATATACTAATATTTAATAATATAATACTTACTGGTGTACACGTGTGTATGTGTGCGCGTGCTCGTTTACTAGCTTGTCTTTCTTTGAGAACAAAGGGAGGGGGGGGGTCTCTTTATCACGCTAGGCTACGCTACTCTTTTGGAGATTATAGAAATATTTCTCACTAATCCTTATTAATGTATACTAATATTTACTATTATAATACTTACTGGTGTACACGTGTGTTAGTGTGTGCGTGCCCGTTTACTAGCTTGTTCTTTTGAGAAAAAAGGTTGGGGGGGGGGGTCGCTAGGCTACACAACTCTTCTGAAGATTTGAAATCACTTACTAAATATTGTCAAGGTTATTTCTATCTATCTGCTGGCACTAAAAGTTAGGGAGAGAGTGATGGTATAGCATACAACCAGCAGGGCGAGACACTGACACTTTAGACACCAACCAAAAATTGCTGCCACACATAGACAAGTGACGTCGTCTGCACAACAATGGCGGCTCCTGGTGGTGGCTGCTATGATCTTCAGTTTGTAACTCCCTCCGTAGATTTTATCATGCATAAAAAACTTGGTACTCACGCTTTTTCCTTTAGTATTATGGTCATAACAAATCTTGACCCATTAAATATGATTGTTTTGATTATTTGTGTCAACACTGTCGCCGGCACTGACCAGCTGATTGCTACCCTCACTCACACACCTTCCAGTAAAATCACCAGCATTCAAATTTAAATTATAAAATTCTTGATGTTATCACATTATTCACACTCTAGAAAGCTGTTACACTCTGGCTGGCTGGGAGGTTCCTCTCTTCTGGCTGGCTGGGAGGTTCCTCTCTTCTGGCTGGCTGGGAGGTTCCTCTCTTCTGGCTGGCTGGGAGGTTCCTCACTTCTGGCTGGCTGGGAGGTTCCTCTCTTCTGGCTGGCTGGGAGGTTCCTCTCTTCTGGCTGGCTGGGAGGTTCCTCACTTCTGGCTGGGTGGGAGGTTCCTCACTTCTGGCTGGCTGGGAGGTTCCTCTCTTCTGGCTGGCTGGGAGGTTCCTCTCTTCTGGCTGGCTGGGAGGTTCTCACTCTGGCTGGCTGGGAGGTTCCTCCTTCTGGCTGGCTGGGAGGTTCCTCCTTCTGGCTGGCTGGGAGGTTCTCCTTCTGGCTGGCTGGGAGGTTCCTACTTCTGGCTGGCTGGGAGGTTCCTCCTTCTGGCTGGCTGGGAGGTTCCTCTCTTCTGGCTGGCTGGGAGGTTCCTCACTTCTGGCTGGCTGGGAGGTTCCTCACTTCTGGCTGGCTGGGAGGTTCCTCACTTCTGGCTGGCTAGGAGGTTCCTCACTTCTGGCTGGCTGGGAGGTTCCTCACTTCTGGCTGGCTGGGAGGTTCCTCACTTCTGGCTGGCTGGGAGGTTCCTCACTTCTGGCTGGCTGGGAGGTTCCTCACTTCTGGCTGGCTGGGAGGTTCCTCTCTTCTGGCTGGCTGGGAGGTTCCTCTCTTCTGGCTGGCTGGAGGTTTCTCTGTCTGTTAATGTCTGGGAGGTTGCTTGACTTCTGTTATTATAGGTACAATGACACGTTGTAATAATATTTGAGGTGCATGAGCTTTCTTCAACCTCTCTGTTATTATATGTTATAATGCCTTCGTACTTGTAACATTATGGCACTGTTGATGGAGTTCTCTCACAACATACACACACTCAGCACTCATTACACTGTTATAATGTGTTCTTCACTACATACACACTCAACATCATTAACACTGTTATAATGTTTCTCACTCACATACACACTCAGCACTCATTAACACTGTTATAATGTGTTCTTCACTCATACACACTCAGCACCCATTAACACTGTTATAATGCGTTCTTCACTCACATACACACTCAACACTCATTAACACTGTTATAATGTGTTCTTCACTCATACACACTCAGCACTCATTAACACTGTTATAATGTGTTCTTCACTCATACACACTCAGCACTCATTAACACTGTTATAATGTGTTCTTCACTCATACACACTCAGCACTCATTAACACTGTTATAATGTGTTCTTCACTCATACACACTCAGCACTCATTAACACTGTTATAATGTGTTCTTCACTCATACACACTCAGCACTCATTAACACTGTTATAATGTGTTCTTCACTCATACACACTCAGCACTCATTAACACTGTTATAATGTGTTCTTCACTCATACACACTCAACACTCATTAACACTGTTATAATGTGTTCTTCACTCATACACACTCAGCACTCATTAACACTGTTATAATGTGTTCTTCACTCATACACACTGTTATAATGTGTTCTTCACTCATACACTCTGTATTCACATCATGTAATTGTTGTTTCTTACTGAATTCCTGTGACATTCAGATTCATTATTTACTTATCTCTTAACAATACAAATAAGGTACAAATAAACATTATTTGTATCACTGAGATTCTTATACATCGTGAAGTAACTTTATTATAAAAACAATTCGTCCACTATAATAAAGTTATGCATAATAACACTAGAGATACAGAGATCACACTGTTATACATAGTAACACCATAAATACATACACCAAACTGTTATACATATTAACACAGAAGATACAAAGACGACGTTGTTATAAAAATAAACATGCATAAAATTAATTTTAACAGATTAAGAACTATGACATATAAATAGAAGAATAAAATTTAAAATAATTGGCCTCTCCATGGTGGTGTAACTGGACGGGAAGTTCTTCTCTTCTGGCTGGACTACGGTACCAGTCTACCCGGGTGGATGTATTTACAGAGCACAGATTTCTGTGTGTCCTCCTCTGTAATTACATCTGTCTGTATATAAGGATATTAAAACAATTGTTGTAATATCATATATGGGTAATGCTCCATGGGGAGGCTACATTTGAAGAGTTAAGTTCCTCTCTGAGGAAATGCTGTGTTTGGGGTTCACAGCTCTCAACGTCCCCCTCAAATGTACTATAACAGTTCCTTTTTTTCTTTGTTAGCCGAGTGAGTGTGTAAGTGTACAGCACATTATTGCACATTGTTATAAAGTGTTGAGAGGGTGTGGGAGTGTACAGTACATCAGCACACATTGCCACAGAGTGCAGTGATTGACCAAGTCACTGCCACAGAGTGCAGTGATTGACCAAGTCACTGCCACAGAGTGCAGTGACTGACCAAGTCACTGCCACAGAGTGCAGTGATTGACCAAGTCACTGCCACAGAGTGCAGTGATTGACCAAGTCACTGCCACAGAGTGCAGTGATTGACCAAGTCACTGGACAAACATCAACATAGATAGAAACGTTGTTCCATCAAAAGACTATCCGGTAAAGAATGTCTTTTCTTCACCTTTTTAAATGGCACAAAGCATCACTTATTTTTTCAAAAATTAATACTTTGTAATTTAATATAGTAAAGAAAGTTATGTGAGTAATTTCAGTAACTCTTGTTGGGATCAATTATTGTAATTTCTAGTCGCACAATGGTGTATAAAATGACATTAATTCTTTTTTCGAATCTTTGACTTGTTAAGATTCAAGAAGTTCAATGTTTGGTGTCACATGTAAACACACTCGAATAAGTATATATAAATAACAACCATTGATGAACTTTAACTGAAACATGTAAATGTTATGAAGATCAGTTATCTCTAACTGGTCTTATAGTTTAATGTTCTCAGCTTATAGAGGGAAATGCTTGTTGAACAATTGAACAATGATGTATAATGTTAACTGTTTACAACACATCAGGTACCAGTAATATTACCTAAAGTACCAAACATTAATAACTGACGAAATACACTGTGTGATTTACAGTCTATAATGGTGATGAAAATAAACTATTATAAATTGATCAGTCTCAGCACTATAATGTGTGTGTGTGTGTGTGTGTGTGTGTGTGTGTGTGCGTGTATGTGTGTATATATGTATGTGTGTGTTTGTGTATATGTGTGTGTGTGAGTGTGTATGTGTGTGTATGTGTATCTATTAGTTACCATTTTTTTTGTCCCAGGCACATGTCGTGTGTATGTGTGTGTGTGTCTGTGTGTGTACTCACCTAATTGTGGTTGCAGGGGTCGAGACTCAGCTCCTGGCCCCGCCTCTTCGCTGTCCGCTACTGGGTCTCTGCTCTCCCTGCTTCATGAGCTTTATCATACCTTGTCTTAAAACTATGTATGGTTCCCGCCTCCACTATATCGTTCGCTAGACTATTCCACTTCCTAACTACTCTATGGCTGAAGTGTTATCTGTCCATGTGTGTGTGTGTGTTTTTGTGTGTTTATGAGTGTATGTGTTAATTGATAATATCCTTATTTCAGATCAGATCATATCTGTTCATATATGTGCATTATGTTCATGCACATCTTTTATTCATGTTTGAAACTACCCAAGGTCCTAGCTTCAATGACCCTACTAGGCAGACTGTTCCACTCATCAACTACCCTATTTCCAAACCAATATTTTCCTATATCCTTTCTAAATCTAAACTTATCCAATTTGAATCCATTATTGCGGGTTCTCTCTTGGAGAGATATCCTCAAGACCTTATTTATATCCCCCTTATTAATACCCATCTTCCACTTATATACCTCGATCATGTCTCCCCTCATTCTTCGTCTTACAAGTGAATGTAATTTAAGGCAAATCTCCAAGAAAGTCTCAAAGACCGTGGGAATACTATCCAAGATACGGTACTATGTTCCACAAACAGCTCTCCTTACCCTATATCACTCACTCATTTACCCCTACCTCACCTATGGAATCTGCGCATGGGGCTCTACATCAATAACTCATCTCAGACCACTAATAACACAACAAAAGGCAGCAGTTAGAATGATAACAAATTCACACTCCAGACAACATACTCCACCAATATTCAAAAACCTAAACTTACTCACCATACAAGACATCCATACTTTTTACTGTGCCTATTACATACATAGAACACTCTATGCAGATATTAACCCACCACTCAAACTTCTCCTTACTAATTTTAACAGGACACATGACCATAACACTAGACACAGATCACTCCTCGATGTTCCCCGTGTCCACCTAACACTATGTAAAAACTCAATGCACATAAAAGGCACGAAAATTTGGAATTCATTACCTGTCATTGCCAAAGAAACCCTACCTGTACCCCAATTCAAAACGATGCTAAAACCACCTTCTCACCCAAAGATAATTGCTCCATATCAACCATTCCCAGCAAAGTAGAATAATCACTTAACGTAAAACCTGACTTTAAAGTCAATGTAATGTATGAATGAACGATTGAATGAATGAATGTAAAACCTGTTATGAATAATACTTACTTAGCTAATTATTCCCAACACTTATATTATAATGACCACGTAAACTAACTGCAATGCAATTGTTTTAAATTGTTTTAAATTGTTATCTCACTCAATTAGTTGCATTGCTGCAATAAATTGCTACAATTAATTGATATGTTCAACTTATATTCAAACTTTAAAACTTAGATAAGCAACTTTACTTATTTTATAAATTATCAACCATAACTTTTTATTATTTTATTATTACTATTGCTTTAATTTGTTTAATCTGATTTAATTAATTTTATAATGAAGACAAAAGTACAAAACTATGTTCAAATTTCATAGCTTAAATACTCACCTTTACTCATTGTATACTATCTACAATAATTCTTACAATCTAGTTTTAAGTTAATTTTAAGTCTGCCCAAAATGCCCTGCATACTAGGGGCTTTTGGCATGTACACCTCATGTAATCTCAATAACCAAATGTAATTCTTTGTATCATGTCCAAATAAAAATTATTATTATTATTATTATTATTATTATTATTATAAGGGTCTTCAATCTTTCTTCATATGGAAGATTTCTAATGCTATGAATTAACTTTGTCATTCGTAGCTGAATGTTTTCTAACGAATTTATATCCATTCTGTAAAATGGAGACCAGAACTGAGCTGCGTAATCTAGGTGAGGCCTTACTAATGATGTATAAAGCTGTAATACAACCGCTGGACTTCTGTTGCTTACACTTCTTGATATAAATCCCAGTAATCTATTTGCTTTATTTCTTACGCTTAGGCATTGCTGACTTGGTTTGAGGTTGCTGCTTACCATAACCCCCAAATCCTTTTCGCATTCTGTACGGCTGAGTTCAACATTATTAAACTTGTAGGTGCTAGGGTTATGAACATTCCCGAGCTTTAGAACTTTGCATTTATCTACATTGAACTGCATCTGCCATTTTTCTGACCAGGAATTGAGTTTGTCTAAATCCTCCTGAAGTTCCGTGACGTCTAAGTCTGAATCGATTATCCTACCTATCTTCGTGTCATCAGCGAATTTGCTCATATCACTAGTAATTCCCTCGTCAAGGTCATTTATATATATTATAAACAACAACGGGCCCAAAACCGATCCCTGTGGAACGCCACTTGTTACTGATGCCCACTCAGATTTAACCCCATTTATGCACACCCTCTGCTTCCTATTGGTGAGCCATGACTCGATCCATGAAAACACTTTTCCCCCATTGCCGTGAGCAGCCACTTTCTTTAACAGTCTCTGATGTGGTACTCTATCAAAAGCCTTACTAAAATCCAAATAAACAATATCGAATTCTTTATCATGATCAACTGCCTCAAAAGCCTTACTGAAAAAAGTTAATAAATTAGTTAGGCAGGAACGGCCCCTGGTGAATCCATGTTGAGTATCATTAATCAAATTATGCCTATCAAGATGGCTTCTTATGTTATCAGCTATAATCGACTCTAATAATTTGCCTACAATTGATGTTAGACTTATTGGGCGGTAATTTGATGGTAACGACTTGTCCCCTGCTTTAAAAATAGGAATTACATTAGCCATCTTCCACGTATCAGACACTACACCTGTTTGAAGAGATAGGTTAAAAATGTTAGTTAAGGGTTCACAGAGTTCCATTTTGCATTCCTTAAGAACCCTTGCAAATAGCTCATCAGGACCTGGCGATTTATTTTGCTTCAAACGGTCTATCTGTTTGATAACCATTTCGCTAGTGACTGTGATACTACATAATTTATCTTCTTCAGGCCCACTAAAATACCTAATTCTTGGGATATTATTAGTGTCTTCCTGAGTGAAAACCGAGAGAAAATAATTATTAAAAATAGAGCACATTTCATTCTCTTTGTCAGTAAGATACCCATAATTATTTTTAAGGGGACCTATCTTATCTCTAACTTTTGTTCTATACACCTGGAAAAAACTTTTTGGGTTAGTTTTCGAATCCCTAGCAACTTTAATTTCGTAGTCCCGTTTAGCTTTTCTTATCCCCTTTTTAACGTCCCTCTTAATGTCAATATACTGATTCATAAGATGACCCTCACCTCTTTTGATACCCCTATAAATTCCTTTCTTCTGCCCTAAAAGATATTTGAGCCTATTATTCATCCATTTTGGGTCATTTCTATTCGATCTAATTTCTTTATATGGGATAAATGTTCTTTGGGCAGCATG
Organism: Cherax destructor; assembly: GCA_009830355.1. Classification (NCBI taxonomy): domain Eukaryota; kingdom Metazoa; phylum Arthropoda; class Malacostraca; order Decapoda; family Parastacidae; genus Cherax; species Cherax destructor. Next base: position 29,034 of record WNWK01013357.1, read on the forward strand.
TATAGTGTTCAGAAAACTGTCATATTGATAGCTCTCTTTATTACCCCAGTCCACAGATGATAAGTGTTCTCTAAGTCCATTGTAATCTGCTAAGCGAAAATCTGGGACCGTTACTGAGTTATCCCTACTATGAAACTTCCATTCAATGCCAAAGGTAATTGATTTGTGGTCGCTTGCGCCGAGTTCCTCTGAAATTTCTAAATTATTAACAAGGGTTTCCTTGTTTGCCAGAACTAAGTCAAGCAGGTTATTTCCCCTTGTAGGTTCTGTCACAAACTGCTTCAAAAAACAATCTTGAACTACTTCTAAGAAGTCGTTAGATTCTAAATTCCCAGTCAAAAAATTCCAATCAATTTGACTAAAGTTGAAGTCTCCCAGAATAACTACGTTATCGTGCATTGTGGCTTTAACAATTTCCTCCCATAGTAGTCTCCCTTGGTCCCTATCTAAGTTTGGGGGACGGTATATCACACCTAAAATCAATTTTTCATGCCCCTCTGAAAATTTTATCCAGACAGACTCTGTATGTGTTATTTCAGACTTTATTCCCGTTTTTATGCAACAGTTCAAGCGATCTCGGACATACAGTGCCACTCCACCCCCCTTCCCGAAACTTCTGTCTACTTGGAACAATTTAAAACCCTGTATATGACATTCAGCAGGCATGTCCCTATTTTTCGTATTGAACCACGTCTCAGTTATGGCAAATACATCAATGTTACCTGCACTTGCAACTAATCTCAAATCGTCCATTTTATTCCTAGCACTACGACTATTTGTATAATACACTTTTAAAGAACCTCCTTTCTCTTTACCCTTCCTATTCCATTCAGTTTTTCCACTATACCTATTACTGTCCTTGTCATTGTTAAGATTTTTATATCAAAGCCTAGATCTATAATTCGACATTCAGTATTTTCCATTTCTAAACCCATACCTCTAACTAATCCTAGTTTAAAGTCCTAATAACACCCTCAACTGAGCTAGTAAGAAAATCCACACCTGCCCTGGATAAGTGAACCCCATCCCTGGCATACATGTCATTTCGGCCATAGAAGTGGTCCCAGTTGCAAATGAATGGTACTGCATTATCCTTACAATGTTTGTCCAGCCAGCAATTGACACCAATTGCCCTGGACAGCCATTCATCTCCAACTCCTCTCCTTGGCAAAATACCACATATGACAGGGTTCCCACCCTTCTTCCTAATTATGTCTATTGCTGACCTATACCTGCTAGTCAGGTTCTCACTCCTACGTCTGCCAACATCGTTGCCTCCAGCACTGAGACAGATAATAGGATTGCTCCCATTACCTCTCATGATGTCGTCCAGACGGCTAACAATATCCTCCATCCCAGCCCCAGGAAAGCAAACCTTCTGTCTCCTACTTCTATCTTTTAAGCAGAAGGCCCTATCCATGTATCTAATTTGACTATCCCCAACAAGAACAATGTTCTTACCTTCCTTGGTGTCGTTCGGGATGTTCCCAGTAGTCGACTCACATTCATCGGGTAACATGGAGAATCGGTTCGATGTTTCCACAACAGATTCCTTGTTCTTCGTTGATTCTAACACTCCATCCGTCCTCTTGATTTTTAACTTTGTCCCATGCATTCCAGCCACTGTCCAGGTTCCTTTCTTGGCTTGAGGATTCTCAACAGGAGGATTACTACGAATCCTCTTGTTTTCCTCAGTCAGTCGCTGTATCTCAAGCTTAGCTACCCTCAGTTCTTCCTTCAGCTGCTGGTAGAGTAGCTCAAGAGAGGACATCTTGTTCAGATTCACAGAGAGCACACAAGACACGTCTTCACTATATTGTTTTTTGTCTCTATTTATTGTTTTATGTATAAGAAATCTGTTTTATGTGTTTCTATACTGATTTATGTGTCACTATACTAGATAAGTTTAGATTTAGAAAGGATATAGGAAAGTATTGGTTTGGAAATAGGGTAGTTGATGAGTGGAACAGTCTGCCTAGTAGGGTTATTGAAGCAAGGACCTTGGGTAGTTTCAAATTTAGGTTGGATAAATTCATGAGTGAGAGGGGTTGGATTTGAGTGGGAATTGCACATGAGTAAATAGAATTATGAAAGCTTATTTCTTGGGTAGCATTTAAGATTGGGTTGAACAAATATCTTGTTAGTGGGATGGAATGTGAAGGACCTGCCTAGTATGGGCCAACAGGCCTGCTGCAGTGTTCCTCCTTTATTATGTTCTTATGTTCTTATTGTTATATGTGTCACTATACAGTTTATTGTTTTATGTGTTTCTATACTGTTTTATGTGTCACTATACTGTTTATTGTTTTACTATACTGATTAATGATATACTGTTCTTACATATTAGTGTACGTATTGTAAGTTACTGTAGTGTTCATAGTTGTAAATTATCTGTTGATACCGACATATTGTGGTAAAGATGAATGGTTCAGAGAACCGACAAGTTATAAATTAGACACATATGCAACACTTGGGTATCATTATTGAGGAAACGTTTCGCCACACAGTGGCTTCATCAATAAAGATACCCAAGTGTTGCATATGTGTCTAATTTATAACTTGTCGGTTCTCTGAACCATTCATCTACATCCTGTCTGACACAGCAACAGCTTGGGATCTTGATACAAACGAATTCTTCTACACTTGTCCAACCTTTGGACGAAGACCTACTTAGAATAGTGGATGGTACTACTATGACCCCGCCTCCTCCTGCTTCACCTCACCTGATTACAGTATATAAGCCACCTCTACGGCCTTGTGCTACACTTCTAACAAGATTGATGGACTGAACACATCGACTCCAGGCCGAGGGACTGATAACCTCAAACTCCTCCTCTCCTTACAACTTTTTACTTTGTATTGGACTGATGAAGCCACTGTGTGGCGAAACGTTTCCTCAATAAAGATACCCAAGTGTTGCATATGTGTCTAATTTATATATTGTGGTAAAGATTACTTGTATACTTAACTGTACTTAAGTGTTCTTTTCCAATGTACAGTTATTGTGTTATGCTGTACTGATTTTGTGTATGTCTTTACCGTTCTTGTATGTTGACATTCTGGCTGTGTCCTTGATGGTTTATCCTCAGATAAACTTCCATTAATGAATATCGTCTAATGAATAAAGTAGTTTAAATGAATTTTTTTTGACATTTTGTATTAATTAATATTGCTACATCGAAAATCAAACTAACCATAAAGGCTTAAGTTGCAAAAGAATCAATGAAAAAATAACGTAGAAAATATTTCTATACAAATAGAAATTATTTCTTTGAAAATAGAGTAGTTGAGGGGTTGAGTCAGCTCCAGTAGGAAGTTGTAAGTGCAATAACTACTGTCAACTTTAACGCTAATTATGACGCTCAACAAAAACATATAATAGAATATAGATAATTACGAAATGTTAATTAACCCTTTGAAAACTTATGCCAAATATGAATGATATAATAAGAAAAGGAAATTAAGTTTACACTGTTAAGGTATTAAAAGTATTATTAAAAACAATTATGAAACAAAATTAATACAGATATCAAGAATAATACTAACCGAATATATTTTAAAAAGAAAATCAAAATCAAAACACTTTAAACGTTATATATGTGAGAGCTGCTTGTCTCTGCTTACACAACAGCGCTTGTTGAAGACAAACACCTGAAAGTTACAGGCAAAAACAATCACTTCTGTTCACTAGTTTATGGATTTAGTAAAACAGAAAGAGTTATATGTATCTGAATAATAACGATATTTTGCTCAAATATGTTTACTGTCTCCATGAAAATTAATAATCACATAATCACTTAAAACATAAATGACATAAGTGAATAACTCTCTTACAGTGTCTAAGTTCAAGACGGGATGGATCATGTAAAAGCTGAATCACACAAAACACCGGAGACTCACACAAGTACCATGATGTACAACTCATTAGCACAAGTACCATGATGTACAACTCATTAGCACAAGTACCATGTTGTACAACTCATTAGCACAAGTACCATGATGTACAACTCATCAGCACAAGTACCATGGTGTACAACTCACTAGCACAAGTACCATGATGTACAACTCACTAGCACAAGTACCATGGTGTACAACTCACTAGCACAAGTACCATGGTGTACAACTCACTAGCACAAGTACCATGATGTACAACTCATTAGCACAAGTACCATGATGTACAACTCATTAGCACAAGTACCATGATGTATAACTCATTACCACAAGTACCATGGTGTATAACTCACTAGCACAAGTACCATGGTGTACAACTCACTAGCACAAGTACCATGGTGTGCAACTCACTAGCACAAGTACCATGGTGTACAACTCACTAGCACAAGTACCATGGTGTACAACTCACTAGCACAAGTACCATGGTGTACAACTCACTAGCACAAGTACCATGGTGTACAACTCACTAACACAAGTACCATGGTGTACAACACACTAGCTCAAGTACCATGGTGTACAACTCACTAGCACAAGTACCATGGTGTACAACTCACTAGCTCAAGTACCATGGTGTACAACTCACTAGCACAAGTACCATGGTGTACAACTCACTAGCTCAAGTACCATGGTGTTCAACTCACTAGCACAAGTACCATGATTTACAACTCACTAGCTCAAGTACCATGGAGAACAACTCACTAGCACAAGTACCATGATGTACAACTCTCTAGCTCAAGTACCATGGTGTACAACTCACTAGCACAAGTACCATGGTGTACAACTCACTAGCTCAAGTACCATGGTGTACAACTCACTAGCACAAGTACCATGGTGTACAACTCACTAACACAAGTACCATGGTGTACAACTCACTAGCACAAATACCATGGTGTACAACTCACTAGCACAAGTACCATGGTGTACAACTCACTAGCACAAGTACCATGGTGTGCAACTCACTAGCACAAGTACCATGGTGTACAACTCACTAGCACAAGTACCATGGTGTACAACTCACTAGCTCAAGTACCATGGTGTACAACTCACTAGCACAAGTACCATGGTGTACAACTCACTAACACAAGTACCATGGTGTACAACTCACTAGCACAAGTACCATGGTGTACAACTCACTAGCTCAAGTACCATGGTGTACAACTCACTAGCACAAGTACCATGGTGTACAACTCACTAGCTCAAGTACCATGGTGTACAACTACTAGCACAAGTACCATGGTGTACAACTCACTAGCTCAAGTACCATGGTGTACAACTCACTAGCACAAGTACCATGGTGTACAACTCACTAGCTCAAGTACCATGGTGTACAACTCACTAGCACAAGTACCATGGTGTACAACTCACTAGCACAAGTACCATGGTGTACAACTCACTAGCACAAGTACCATGGTGTACAACTCACTAGCACAAGTACCATGGTGTACAACTCACTAGCACAAGTACCATGGTGTACAACTCACTAACACAAGTACCATGGTGTACAACTCACTAGCACAAGTACCATGGTGTACAACTCACTAGCACAAGTACCATGGTGTACAACTCACTAGCCAAGTACCATGGTGTACAACTCACTAGCACAAGTACCATGGTGTACAACTCACTAGCACAAGTACCATGGTGTACAACTCACTAGCACAAGTACCATGGTGTACAACTCACTAGCACAAGTACCATGGTGTACAACTCACTAGCACAAGTACCATGGTGTACAACTCACTAGCACAAGTACCATGGTGTACAACTCACTAGCACAAGTACCATGGTGTACAACTCACTAGCCAAGTACCATGTGTAAAACCACACCAGTACCATGGTGTACAACTCACTAGCACAAGTACCATGGTGTACAACTCACTAGCACAAGTACCATGGTGTACAACTCACTAGCACAAGTACCATGGTGTACAACTCACTAGCACAAGTACCATGGTGTACAACTCACTAGCACAAGTACCATGGTGTACAACTCACTAGCACAAGTACCATGGTGTACAACTCACTAGCACAAGTACCATGGTGTACAACTCACTAGCACAAGTACCATGGTGTACAACTCACTAGCACAAGTACCATGAGTACAACTACACAGTGCATGTGTATGTAGGTAACCTCTAACAAAGACGGTCTTCACAACACAGTGTGACAAACAACATACATATGAGTTCTAACAGTAAACAGACATAAAACACCATTAAAGTACAGATTTATATTACAAAACACTTCATTGTTGTATAAATGTTCATTTAATGGAACTATCTTCATGTTGGTGAAGGATTAAATGTCTGCGATTTCCCAAGCGATTTCTGACCCTTACCAGGTAAATTAACACATTCCAGTAAAATAATTAAAATTCCATAAAAATTAGGATAATCTATGTGGATATTGTTAAATGTTTAACACCAAATTGTAAAATTGTCAACAGAAGATAATTATAATGTACCTCAGTCGAATGAAATAAAGAAAAAAAAAGACTCCGCCGGGAGTTGAACCCGAGTCTACTGATTTAGAGGCAGCCGTGTTGACCGCTGCACCACAGAGTCGTACTACTACTATTGCTGATAATGATAATAATAATAATAATAATAATAATAATAATAATAATAATAATAATAATAATAATAATAATAATAATAATAATAATAATAATAATAATAATAATAATAATAATAATAATAATAATAATAATAATAATAATAATAATAATAATAATAATAATAATAATAATAATAAAATAATAATACTAATACTAATACTAATACTACTACTACTAATAATAATAATAATAATAATAATATTATTATTATTATTATTATTATTATTATTATTATTATTATCATTCAGGTACAGAGAAATTTCAATGTCCGCATCAGTTCATTGTATTCCACAACACTATTGGAATTACTCTACTGGACTTACACTATTGGACTTACACAATTGTACTTACACTACTGAATTCACACTATTGAACTTACACTATTGGGAACTTTTAAAATCTTCAAATTATACTAGGTGAAGCGAAGAAGAGAAGAATGTATAATGATTAACAGCTGGAAAACAGTGGCAGGCCTGGAAAGACAGAAATACCAGACACTGCAGGCACTAGTGCCAGACACTGCAGGCACTAGTGCCAAATACGATTATTGAAACAATCATTTACAAGAGCAGGAGACAGGTTAGAGGCAGCAAAATACCTCAAATGAAAAGCAGGACTACAATAAATGTACTAAGAGAAGAACGTTGAAGAAACTCTTGATCAGCTGGACGGAAGATAAACACTGTCGTAGTATTAAGTATTATAAGTATGAATATTATAATGGTATACAATACCGACAAGTAGATAAGTAAGACACATTTGCAACGGCAACGTATCTTATTCACATGACATTAGATATGCAAGAAGACAGTGCTGGTAGGCTTCTTGGGTGGAATACAGAGGCAGCATCAATGATCTTGTGTAGGAGAAATGTTGCGTAATAAAGATACCTAACAGAGAAGTATCTTACTTCTCAATACTTAAGTACTCAGGATAAACCCAGGATGGTTAATAACCCCAGTGTGTGTGTGTGTGTGTGTGTGTGTGTGTGTGTGTGTGTGTGTGTGTGTGTGTGTGTGTGTGTGTGTGTGTGTGTGTGTGTGTGTGTGTGTGTGTGTGTGTGTGTGTGTGTGTGTGTGTGTGTGTGTGTGTGTGTGTGTTGTGTGTCTGTCTGTCTGTGTCTGTGTGTCTGTGTTGCTTTAGGAGAATAAAATTTCACACAGCTTTTTACATAAACGGTCATATCAGCATCAACAAACTTACATTTCACTTTGCAACGTCATCCAATTAGGTGGCAGTTGTTGTGAAGGTTTGAAGTTTAGCCACTCAGTGTTTTGAAAGATATTTCAGTCATTCCAGGATACTGTTAATGATTTCAGTAATTTTTTTTATATATAGTATTGTACTAGTTTCTCATTTTATTGTATTTCTTTATGTAACAGCATTTTTTTTAAATTTATTATACTTAAGTGTTACTGTATTTTCATTATATTCCGGTACTATTATTGTATGTTACTGAACATTTTGCATGTTACTGTATTGTTCTTGTCTGTTTGAATATCGTTGTTTTGTGTTACTGTATTGTTCTTGTCTGTTTGAATATCGTTGTTTTGTGTTACTGTATTGTTCTTGTCTGTTTGAATATCGTTGTTTTGTGTTACTGTATTGTTCTTGTCTGTTTGAATATCGTTGTTTTGTGTTACTGTATTTTCTTTCATGTTTGAATATCTTGTTCTTGATTGTTACTTATTGTTCTTGCAGTTGAATATCTTGTTTTGATGTTACTGTATTGTTCTTGTATGTTTGATATGTTGTTTTGTTATACTGTATTGTTCTTGTACTGATTTGATTCGTAATGTTTTGTGTTACTGTAATGTTCTTGTATGATATGATTTTTGTTACTGTATGTTCTTGTTGATATTGTAGTGTTCTTGTATATACTGTAATGTTCTTGTTGTATGATGATGTATGTGTTACTGTATGATGATGTAGTGTTCTTGTATGATGATGTAATGTTCTTGTATTTGATGATGTAGTGTTCTTGCTTGATGATGTTGTTTTGTATTATGTATTGTTCTTGTCTGTTAAATGTCGTTGTTTGTGTTATGATGTGTTTCTTGTATGATGATGTTAGTGTTTTGTTATGATGTTGCTGTTGTTCTTGTTGTGTACTGTTAGTGTTCTTGTATTATGTTATGATGTAATTCTTGTTCTTGTATGATGATGTAGTGTTCTTGTATGATGATGTAGTGTTCTTGTATGATGATGTAGTGTTCTTTTATGTTGCTGTATTATTATCCTATGACACCCACAATAGTTTCTCCCATATTGTCATTCATGTCTCCCAGAACAATTATGTCGACTCAAAATTCCCCAAACATTCACTTAACAATTCTTAAAATCTGTATCCTACTCCCCTATATGATTTTAATACAAATAACACAGTACAAAACACACACAAAAATATCTCTCCAGGAATAAAGCTGACTATCATGTGAGTCTCACTGACAAAAAGGATTTTATCGGCCTATCCTTCAACCTGGCAAATTCGACTCAATATTTGTCTTCTATTCTACTGTTTTATGCACTTATATGTTGCTGTACAGTATATATGTTGCTGTGCTCCAAAACATTCAACAAAAATATATTATTTTGCAACAATGCGCTTCTTTTCATGTTTAACTTGTGCTAAGTTATGTTGATCCATACATTCCCTTCCCTTTTTAGTCTCTGTTCCTCATTACTTAAACTTTGTCTTTCACATCACTTTGTAAATCACAGTTCTGATATACTCAGCAGACAATACACAAACATCTACTGTTCATATTGCTTAATATTTTTTTTACAATTCTAATTCTGTGTCCGGCAGCTGTTGAAGTGTATTAAAAGCGAAGTGTGACACAAAAGCTAGACTTGCGAAGACGTTTTTAAAACTCAGATACTATTATTCTACATCAACACTGCTTCAGTAGTTTTAACAGTACGCAAACATTTGATCTGGTGGTCTGGTGGCTAAAGCTCTCGCTTCACACGGCGAGGGCCTGGGTTCGATTCCCAGCCAGGGCAGAAACATTGGGCGTGTTTCTTTACACCTGTTGTCTATGTTCCCCATCAGTAAAATGGGTATCTGGGTGTTAGTCGACTGGTGTGAGTCGCATCCTAGGACACTGACCTAATCTGCCCGAAATGCTCAGCATAACAAGGGACTTTCAATATAGTAGTATGTCACTGATGTCAGCTAGGCCTGTATACCATGTACATGTATTGTAGTAATAAAGAAAATCCATTTTAGATTCACCTGTTCAAGGACTTATACATGATACATGTACTTGTAGTAAATAAAGAAAATCACACTTCTGTTCACCTGTTAAGGATCTTTTGAAACAGTAATTGTAATATGCACCTGAATAAAACATTTTGCACAAATATGTTTACAATGAGAACAATATCCTTAAAGGAAAGTTCATAAAATGATGTTTTAACCGACGTTATTACATTAGTGTGTTTAGTGTTAGCAGTCAGTTTAAGGGCGAGGGTTGCTTCTACAGTCTAAGAAGTGAATGAATTTGCCCAACACTGTAGACTATGCTATGTAGACTTTGATTGTTTGTATCTCTACACTGTATTGTGTGAAGTCTTTGATGAGACGATATACACTCACTGTGTAAACTCAGTGTAGTGTGCTAGTGAGTTGTACACCCAGATACATGTGTGAGTCTTAAGAGTATTATGTGATGAAGCTAAATTAATATAATTAGTCTTGTGCTCAACTTTGACAAGTTGATTTACTTACAGTTAGTATAGGAGTTGACACGAGTCTTCTCCAGATGGTGACCCGTCACTGGCTCCTGAAGGAGTGTCGGTGTTTGCACACGTGATTTACAAATTTATGTGTACATGTGTGCGTGTGTGTGTGTGCGTGTGTGTGTAGCGTAGAGGTAGAAGTGTGAGGTGTGGGGAGTATGTGTATTTGTGTTTACATATTAGTAATACTGAAAGGAGAGGATTTTATATGCATTGTTGATTAAATGTATGTGTATGTTTGATACAGAGGTTATGTATGTGTGTTGCTTTATTCATGCGTCTGTATGTGTGATGTGTGTGTAGGATGTGTAAGTGGAAATACAGAATTGAGTGTATAGAAGAGTGGACGCTTGTGAACCTTAGCGTACCATGGAAATGAAAAAGATCAATAACAAGGAAAAAAGATAACTGATAACAATTAATTAGTTACCATGCAGGGAACACAAAGGTTCACACAGACACTAATCTACGCACATAAAAACGTTCACAAATACACTTACACAGCTAAATAATTAAACAAGTTAATAACTGACATAGGAACAATATTAAATATAAATATATGTTCCAGATTATCATTGAGTGGCCACTCCTTGGTGGGCTAACTGGGATAGAGATCTCTCTTGTCTCAGGTAGTCGACGTTCGGGTCTGTCCAGGTGGATGTTATTACAGAGCGCAGATTTTCTGTGTGTCCTCCTCTGTAATAACATCTACCTTCGTATACTGATATTAATACACTTGTGTAGTAATATCATATATGGACAGTGCTTCAAGGGTGGCTAAAACTGCTGACCTCAGGGAAGTGGTGAAGGGTGTATGGATGAACACTTGGACAGGCCTGGGGTGACTGCTGACTCAGTGGTGAAGGTGAATACTGAACCACGGACCTGGTGGCTGTGACCTCAGGGAAGTGGTGAAGTGTATGGATGAACACTTGGAACCACGGACCTGGGGTGGGACTGCTGACCTCAGGAAAGTGGTGAAGGGTGAATACCTAGAACCACGGACCTGGGGTGGGACTGCTGACCTCAGAGAAGTGGTGAAGGGTGAATACCTGAAACCACGGACCTGGGGTGGGACTTGCTGACCTCAAGGAAGTGGTGAAAGGTGAATACCTGTGAGCCACGGACCTGGGTGGACTGCTGACCTCAGAGAAGTGGTGAAGGGTGAATACCTGAAACCACGGACCTGGGTGGGACTTGCTGACCTCAGGAAGTGGTGAAGGTGAATACCTGCAACCACGGACCTGGGTGGACTGCTGACCTCAGGGAAGAGTGGTGAAGGTGTGTACGGGAACCACGGACCTGGGGTGGGACTTGATGAGGGGTGGAACTGGGTGAGGCATCAAAAATGGATCTGGAAAAAGATCCTGGCAAGGTAGATTCGAGTGTAGGATAGGAAGTGGGGAAGGGAGAATATCTGAGGGGACACAGATGGACTCCTGGACACATGAACCTGGAAGGTAAGATTCTGAGTGTAGGATAGGAAGTGGGGAAGGGAGAATATCTGAGTGGTCGCAACCTGTCTATACTAACGTACTTCTACTAAATAATAATTGTATATAATTATGTAACATAATATATATAATATTATAGTAGTTTCACCTGTTCCTCTTCACCTAGCAGTTAGTAGGTACCTGGGTTCTATAAGTATGTGTTTCTATATAGTATGCCAATAATGTCAGCTAGGATTAATAATAGTTAAAAGCTGCAGTAAGAATTTCACTTACTTTAACAAACAAATAAGTTATTTTATGATACCTGATTATTCTATATAGTAATAGTGTTTCATATTTCCAAGTACATGTCAGCATCAGGACTGTTACGCAGTGTGCTGCAGTAAAATTTATATAACAAAAAAATAATACTTTATAGCTCCGGTATTATTCTGAATCCGAAAGCGTTTTCTTCCTGTCAGTCAGGCAGTGGCCAGGACAGTAGCAGATGAGGTGTTGGGGACTTAGTACGAGACGGGTGGTGACTGAGTCATCATGTTTGGGCGGTAGTGTGAGTAGGTAATTTTGGTAAGTTTTTAGTGTATACGATTATTTTATTAGTGTTGAAGTTCTCTCATGTTTATTTGTAAGGCCCCAGTGTGTGCAATGGCCTGTATTTTGGAGAATATTCAACACTTCAACTGTAGGCTAAGTAGCCTGCAGAAAGGGGGTGTTATGGAGCCTCCCTGTTCATAAATGTTTATATATTTAACTCAAAGCGTGCTAGTGAGCAGTGTGCTAGTGAGCAGTGTGCTAGTGAGCAGTGTGCTAGTGAGCAGTGTGCTAGTGAGCAGTGTGCTAGTGAGCAGTTATAGCAGGTGAGCAGTGTGCTAGTGAGCAGTGTGCTAGTACGAGCGGGTGGGATGAGTCACATGTTTGGCAGTGTGCTAGTAGAGTAATTTTGTAAGTTTTAGTGTATAGATTATTTTATAGTGTTGAGGTTCTTCATGTTTATGTAAGGCCCCGTGTGTGCAATGGCCTGTATTTTGGAGCATTGCTAACACTTGCAAGCTGTAGCTAAGTAGCCTGCAGAAAGAGTGAGAGTGTTATGGAGCCTGCTGTTCAGCAATGTTTATGAGATTTAACTAAAGCGTGCTAGTGAGCAGTGTGCTAGTGAGCAGTGTGCTTAGTGAGCAGTGTGCTAGTGAGCTGTGCTAGTGTGAGTAAGTGGAGTTAAGGTGATGTTGTTTTCTACTAGTTTATAAGTTGTATAAGTTACTTATTGTTAATATAGATATACTTTTGTATAGGTGAGTTTTAATGTCCTTCCTCATATAATTAATATTGTTTAACACATGAGTGCAAGCTGGCCCTAAAGTTGCTGTATTTTTTCAGTGTAATTTAAATGGCCCTAGACAGCAGACTGAGCAGCCATTTAGGAGCCAGAGACTTTTTATTTAAGTTACCATATCGAAGTCGTAACACCTAGCTGACATTATTGACATACTATATAGAACACCCTGGTACCTACTTACTGCTAGGTGAAAAGGAGCGGGTGAAACTACTAACAATATATATATATTATGTTAAATAATTATATATAATTATTATTAGTAGTAGTAGTACTAGTTGTATTATATAATTAACTTATGTTTACAGAGCTTTGTTAAAGTACGCTGATAAGCTGTATTTTGAGCAACACCTAACCTCTACGTGAAGCTTTGCTCTGTATACAGTGTTCTTTGTTCAAACATAAGTGATATCACACATCCTTGTATAAAACCCATAGTGACATCACACATTGCCTAAGACTCACAATGACATCACACATCGTTGTCTTAGACTCAGTGACATCACTCATCGTTGTATTAGACTCAGTCACATCACTCATCGTTGTCTTAGACTCACAGTGACATCACACATCGTTATCTAAGTATATCAGAAGAGTCATTCATTAGTTATGGAACTGATCCCAACGATTCCAAGTGTTTTAACTATTTCCTATAGTGACAAGTTTGCCTGCTCACAGTCTAAACTTAATGGGTAATATTCTGTCCGTAAGATGCATGAACCATTACATATTGACCCCGTTCAGAGTGAGTGGACCGTAAAGACGAACCACTGACCTCCAGGTGACCTCCAGGTGGAACTAACTCTGCCAGAGTTAGTTCAGGGTTTGCGGCTCTGAGAGTAGCCGCAAACTCTTAATATATGCCACATTGTGGCAAAATATCTCATAGTAGTAACAATATAAAAGACACGCAAATAACACCACTTTGAATGACAATAAAAACAGTGAGTTAGAATTATTCGAGAGAGACTTGACCTGGTGACCCAGCACACTTTACCTCCTGATGATCCCACTTGGTCACCAAGCTTCCTACTATTGTTTTATACTGTTCTTTGTTCTTTGGAGGGAGTGTTGTTATATTGTTTTGCCATATTATGTTTTATTATGTAATATTATGCTAATAAGCTATTAACATGAGAGATAAATGCTATACAATACCGACACACTTGAAAAGTAGACACATGCAGTATAATGAGAGCCTTTATTAACAACGTTTCGCCCACACAGTGGGCTTTATCAAGTCTCTAACAGATCTGCCTGAGCAGAGTGTGTGAGTATATACAGGAAGCATAGTGACGCGAAGGGTCAGGTGGAGCTGGAGCTTGATGACCTGAGCTTCGGTAAGCTGGGATGGAAGAAGGATGGGTAAGGATAGAAAAGGTTGGGGAAGGGTAGGAGGAGGGAATATACAGGTGAGTGGCCCGTCCACTCTGGGCGACATGTGCAGATAAACTGCAGGCGTTGTTGATCGGTGTGTGTGATGCTGGGGCGAGTTGTAGCAGCTGATGAGACGGGTGTAGGTGGACTGCAGGAGGCTGGCAGGGTCGATTGGAGCCACACCCCAGCTTTAGCTAAATAGCAAAGTGCAGGGGAACTTTGTATAGTGTAGCTTACTCAGCAGAGCCAGAACAGAGATCATTGAATTTTGTTCTTGAGAGTTGGGTTGCGAGGCAGGCACACATGGGGTCTTCTTTAGCGTATTGTCGCAGGTTGTAGAGTATCCTGTTTAAGGTAGCAGTTGAGTTATTGAGGCGGGTGAACTTTACAGTCCCATCTTCAAGGTGCTGAGCGAGGTCTGAGTATGGCAGTACCTTGCTGACTTGTTTTGTGGTATAGAATTTGACATTGTCGTATTGCATGTGCTGGTACGTTGGTTTGGAGGTGGATGGAGTAGTTGATTTGGTGTTGGAAGAAGCAGCAGCTGTGGCGGGGACATGTTCTGTAGACGAAGTCTCTGACTGAGATGAAGGCTTCTTCATCTCAGGGTCAGGTGAGAAATGTTGAAGTTGAGAAGAGATTGGATTTGAGAAGAACCTGCCCGGCATGGGCCTGTAGGTTTGTTGTTATTTAGGATAACGATGAAGAGGTTTCCTGGCAGGTTCACTTATGTTGTAAAAGCTTCTTTTTAAAGTCTACCGAAACCCGACCAACCAGCACGATCTTCTCCACTTCTACTCTCACCACGACACCAAAACTAAACGTGGCGTAATCAGAGTCTTCTTCCTTCGTGCCCTCCAAATCTGCAGTAGTGAATTCCTTGAGGAAGAATGATGCCCTTTCCCTGAACAGGTGTTTTCCAAACTTCATTATCCTCATCAGTTCATCAGAGACTGTAGACACCGTGCATATAACATCTTTAACTCGCCCAGACGTGATACCACCGAGAAAAATACGTCTCAAACACCTTTTCCAATATCGCATTCCAAGTATGTACCTCTACATCCACCATAATCCAAGACATCACCAGTAAGGGACACCACCAGGTTCAATCCTCTGCCGGGGTACACGAAATACCTTGCAACGACTGCAAGGTCCTGAGACCTCAAAACAGGTATTTCGGAACACCAGTACGCCAGCGGAATGGGCGACTTGAGGAACACCTGTGTTTTAAACCGAAACTCCCACAACGTTGTAATAAAGTACAGATACGCAAGACTCATCGCCAGGGAAGAAAACACAACAACGGCTTTTACAACATAGCTGAAGCTCTTGCCAGGAAACTTCATTATTATCCTAAATAACAGCAATCTTACTGGTCCATGTCGGGCAGGTCCTTCTCAGATTCAGCGTCTTCTCAGTAATGAACTTCAACATGACCCTTCACGTCACTCTGCTCCATATATACTTATTCTCTGCAGTCAATAAAGCAGTGCATTATACTGCACGTGTGTGACTACTTTCCCATAACCTATCAGTATATATAAATACTTTTTCAGTCTTAGAGTGACATACACTATACACAGGTATAAAAGAAGATATGATCAATCCCTGCAGACAAGAAATCAACAAAGTCGTTAATACAGAGATATGAGGCGGGTCCAGGAGCTATGAATGAACCACTGTAAACATAGCTGGATGGCAACTTAAACATCTTATCTGCTCTTCAGTTTCTTTTTTCACTCACCATTACTATAAATAAGAACACCATTGTTGTTCATGTCAGTATTCATGTACAACACTGACCATTAATATGAAAGAGAACAATGGTGTTGTCTTATTCACACATGTCGGTATATTTTAGCACTGATATGCATTTATGTTCGCATATGTGTGATAGATAATTGAATGTGAGTCTTACCCAGGTACATGTATCCAGGTACATGTAACCTCTTCTCAGCAACCAACTTCAACATTTTTCACCTGACCCTTCACGTCACTTTTCTTCCAATATATACTCACACACTCTGCTCAGGCAGATCTGTTCGTAACTATGTGTATGTGTAGGTTGTATATGTGGAGACACGTAAATGAGGTTGAAAGCATATGGGTGTTTACTCGTGTGGATCTTTGCATGAGAAGAAAGTACAAACTATTAATAACAAAATAAGAAAGCTAATTAACATGTACAGTTGTTTTCACTGAGGTAGACAAACAGATAAATACACGGACACTCATCTACCTTCAATAAAACGTTCATAAATACACTTAGTTAACAAAGTAACTGAGAAAATGCATTTACTGTAGATATATATAATGCAATATAAATAGAAGTCCAAGATTTTCATTAATTAGCCTCTCCTCGGTGGCCGAGCTGTGTAGCAGCTTGGTCCCGTCTAGATGACCTACGGTCGTGGCTGTCTTGGTGGGTGTAATTACTGGACGCAGTTTTCTGTGTGTCCCCTCTGGTAATTCCACCCACCTGGACAGTCTCTACCGTAGACCAGCTAGACATGACCAAGTTTCCACCCAACAAGGTCACTGAGGGTGGCGAAACCGCTGACTTTGGGAAAGGGGGAAGGAGCATCCGGGAGCGAACGGATGGATTCCTGGAACCATGACCTGGGGAAGGCGAGGTGTTGAGGCTAACCTTGGGGAAGTGAGGAAGGGGAGACATCCGGGAGCGAACGGATGGATTCCTGGATACATGTGCCTGGGGAAGGCATGAATACTGCTGTTGAGGCTGACCTTCGGGAAGTGGGGAAGGGGAAACATTTGAGGGGACACAGATGGATTCCTGGATACATGAACATGGGGAAGGCATGAATACTTACTGTTGAGGCTGACCTTGGAGAAGTGGGGAAGGGGAAACATCTGAGGGGACACAGATGGATTCCTGGACACATGAACCTGGGGAAGGCATGAATACTGGATTCCTGAGGCTGACCTTGGAGAAGTGGGGAAGGGAAACATCCGGAGGCGGACGGATGGATTCCTGTACACATGAACCTGGGGAAGCTGGAGGCTGGAAGCAAGATGTGAGAGAGGCGAGGCTGACCTTAGGGAAGTGTGGAAGGGGAGACATCCGGGGGCCCACGGATGGATTCCTGGACACATGAACCTGGGGAAGGCGAGGGGGGGGGGTGGACCCTAAAGACGAACCACTGGCCTCCACGTGGCAGGGTCTGGTAACTCAGAGATAACTCTGAGGCTGACAGTGGTCGCAAATAATAATATTTTTTATTGTTACCATTAATCTAGTACATATTTGGTGTGAGGGCGGTAACTGGACTGCAGTTATAATCAGGACCTGGAGACTAGAAATCAGAAAAGCACACACACACACACACTACACAACAGGCTAAGTATCAGTCAACAAGTGATTTTGAAAGCCTGTACAAACACAAACATCAACATATTCAGAAATCAGAAAAACACAGCACTCACAAACACACTCACACAGACGCACATAAACACACAAGCAGATATACACACAAGCAGGCACACACACACACACACTCAATCCTGCGTGAAATATTCGCTCACACACAATCCTGCATGAAACATATGCACATACATTCTACATTCTAAGTAATGAGGAAAATTTCGTGAATTACCTTAAGAAAAGTATATTGACAGGGAAAACTTTCGTCTCTACACACACGAAATAAAAACTTTCTGGGACGAAAATAAAATTTACCATCTCGGGAGATTGGTGGTTCCTGCAAGCTGGCTAGCTTGTGTCTTTGTTAATATCTCCGATATTCCTTTATATTTTCTCCGATATTCCTTTATATTTTCATATTGTCAAGTACTGAGGCCTGGCAAACCATTATGCAATTTTTAGTAGTCTAATGAATGCTAACTAATTTAAATCTCAGTGTTTGAAACTTCCTTAAAAGTTGAATTAATTTATCTTGACACAAACGAAAATTGTATAGAGATTCTGGTGTAAAGTAGCAGAGGAAGAATATCTTTACCATTAAAGAATTTGAGGAGTGGCATGACCTCCAGGATGTTGTGAGTGACATGAAATCCAGGATGTTGTGAGTGGCATGACCTCCAAGATGTTGTGAATAACATGACCTCCAGGATGCTGTGAGTGGCATGACTTCCAGGAGGTTATGAGTGGCATGACCTCCAGGATGTTGTGAATGACATGACCTCCACGATGTTGTGAATGACAAGGCCTCCATCATGTTGAGAGTGGCATGACTTCCAGGAGGTTGTGAGTGGCATGACCTCCAGGATGTTGTGAATGACAAGGCCTCCATCATGTTGAGAGTGGCATGACTTCCAGGAGGTTAAGAGTGGCATGACCTCCAGGATGTTGTGAATGACAAGGCCTCCATCATGTTGAGAGTGGCATGACTTCCAGGAGGTTGTGAGAGGCATGACCTCCAGGAAGTTGAGAGTGGCATAACCTCCAGGAGGTTATGAGAGGCATGACCTCCAGGAAGTTGTGAGTGGCATAACCTCCAGGAGGTTGTGAGTGGTATGACCTCCAGGAAGTTGTGAGTAGCATGACTTCGAGGATGTTGTGAGTACATCAACAATAATTCTTATAATAAAAATACCAAACTCTAAAAGTATTAAATAAAGTAGTAATAAAAATAACAAGTAATTTTCAACATATGCTAACTATTTTATAGCAGATTACACAGTAAACTATAATAATAATAATAATAATAATAATAATAATAATAATAATAATAATAATAATAATAATAATAATAATAATAATAATAATTAATAATAATAATATACACCTGAGAGGTGTGTATCTCAACGTATATATTGAGTAGCTACTGTAATACCAATTTTAGAAATTAACATTTTAATAACCGGTTGTGAACAGGTTACATATTATTAACTCTGGTGTAGCAGACAGACTTTATACACATCATAACACAACGATGGTGGTGAAAAAACACATAACAGCAGAGAGGAACTTTCACCTGTGAAACAAACTTCTACAAACAATCTTCTACAATTGTGTCTTTTTCATTACTTACTGACTTTGTGCCATATATCACTGCAACATAGTAAACCACAACATTCAGTGTGTAATATACGTTAACATTCATACATCACAGTACATAACAACAGTATCGGAGACATTAACACACAGGTTGTGGCAGCCACCACCAAAATTCTTATTGTCAAGAGATCGAATCATCCAAGTTAAAGGCAGGAGGGGATATAGTTTTAGAGTGGTTGGAGTTTTTATTTAATAAATGTATGGAAGAGGGTAAGGTACCTAGGGATTGGCAGAGAGCATGTATTGTTCCTTTGTATAAAGGCAAAGGGGACAAAAGAGAGTGTAAAAATTATAGGGAATAAGTCTGTTGAGTATACCTGGTATACTCAACAGAGTATAGGATAGCAGATGAACAAGGAGGCTTTAGGAAGGGTAGGGGGTGTGTAGACCAAGTGTTTGCAGTGAAACATATAGGTGAACAATATTTAGATAAGGGTAAAGAGGTGTTTGTGGCATTTATTTATTTGGAAAAGGCATATGATAGGGTGGATAGGGGGGCAATGTGGCAGATGTTGCAAATGTATGGAATAGGAGGTGGGTTATTGAAAGCGGTGAAAAGTTTTTACGAGGATAGTGAGGCACAGGTTAGAGTATGTAGGCGAGAGGGATATTATTTCCCAGTAAAAGTAGGCCTTAGACAGGGATGTGTGATGTCACCGTGGTTGTTCTATATATTTATAAATGGAGTTGTAAGAGAAGTGAATACTCGGGTGTTGGCAAGAGGTGTGCGGTTAAAAGATAAAGAATCTAACACAAAGTGGGAGTTGTCACAGTTGCTCTTTGCTGATGACACTGTACTTTTGGGGGATTCTGAAGAGAAGTTGCAGAGGTTGGTGGATGAGTTTGGTAGGGTATGTAAAAGAAGGAAATTAAAAGTGAATATAGGAAAGAGTAAGGTGATGATGATAACAAAAAAATTAGATAACGTAAGATTGGATATCAGATTGGAGGAAGAGAGTATGGAGGAGGTGAATGTGTTCAGATATTTGGGAGTGGATGTGTCAGCAGATTGGTATATGAAGGATGAGATGAATCATAGAATTAACGAGGGGAAAAAGGTGAGTGGTGCATTGAGGAGCTTGTGGAGACAGAGAACTTTATCCATGAAAGCAAAGAGGGGAATGCATGAGAGTATAGTTATACCAACACTCTTGTATGGGTGTGAGACATGGGTTGTGAATGTTGCAACAAGGAGAAGGCTGGAGGCAGTGGAGATGTCATGTCTGAGGGCAATGTGTGGTGTGAATATAATGCACAGAATCCGTAGTTTGGAGATTAGGAGGAGGTGTGGGATTACCAAAACTATTAGCCAGAGAGCTGAGGAGGGGTTATTGAGATGGTTTGGACATATAGAGAGGATGAAACAAAATAGAATGACTTCGAGAGTGTATAAATCTGAAGTGGAGGGAAGGCGGGGTAGGGGTCGGCCTAGAAAAGGTTGGAGGGAGGGGGTAAAGGAGGTTTTGTGTGCGAGGGGCTTGGACTTCCAGCAAGCATGCGTGAGCGTGTTAGATAGGAGCGAATGGAAACAAATGGTTTTTAGGAGTTGACGTGCTGTTGGAGTGTAGGCATGGTAACATTGATGAAGGGTTTCAGGGAAACCGGCAGGCCGGACTTGATTCCTGGAGATGGGAAGTACAGTGCAGTGCAGTTTTGTAGCTGTAGTGTAAGCACGCCTCTGGCAAGACAGTGATGGAGTGAATGATGATGAAAGTTTTTCTTTGTCGGGCCACCCTGCCTTCGTGGGAAACGGCCGATGTGTTAATAAACCAAAAAATACTACTAATACTACTACCACTAGTATTACACCTCACTCTAAGTCTATATATACCCTCTGTGGAGAGCGAAACGTTGCCACAATAAAATGTCACATTAGTTGCACTTGTGTTCTGTGTTAGGAATCAAGCACTGCTAGGAGTCTTTTTTGTTTTTGAATGTATTTCTTTTCAATAATAAGTTTGGTGTGGAGCGAGCAATTTTAATTCCGGAAGTGCGGCCAGAGAAAAAAGTTTGGGAACCACTGAACTCTTCAAGCTCTTAAACAAGGCATCGGCTAGAAATGGTAAAATATTACAAGTCTTCTTACTGCAAGAAATGCACAGGTGGAATTTCATATTTAATTATATTGCTAGCACCACAGCTCCAGTTTCTTGTTCAATGGCATCTAAATATCAAGTATACGATTCATCACTGGATTACATAACACTCGCAAAATGAAAGGAATCTTACGATTTTCATAAACGTTCTGTCACACTCATATATTGAAAATCACAGTGAAACAATTTAAAGATAACTTATGAAATAACGGTCCTCCCAGGTGACACTGCAAATGTATCGGATGCGAAAATTTAGATATCCGCTGATGCGGATGTGTATGAGGATGTCTTACTTTCTTATTTTGCGGATGCGGATGTAAGAAATTGTGCGGATGTTCCGCGGATTCGGATATTCGATACATCACTACTGCAAATTACTTTAGTGCTAGCAAAGGATACCTATCAGGTACTGTAACCTCAGTGACAATCCAACCTAGAAGAAAATCTCTGTCTTTTAGAGCTTGTTGTTGCCCAGCACTGGTTGATTAATTGGTGTAGCACCTTGAGTATACACATTATGTTCACCTAGTGCACATAACTGTGCAACATCGCATAAAAATCAAGGTGAGCAATAATAAGAGCAGCAATATTGAAAGCTTTCTTTTTGGCAACCTATGTAATAAATTAAGAAGGATTTCTAGGAGTTTCGAGTTCTTAAGTAACACCTTTACCCCTCGCCTACAATTAGGAGAAAATAAAAGGATATCATCCTGTGGTAGAAATATTAAGAGCCCCTAATGGACAATCAAGGTAGACTATCCAAAAATAACAAAAAAGGCACAATACCGTGACTGGAACAATACACACACACCCCGCACATAGAAGAGAGGAGCTTACTACTTCCACTACCACTACTACTTCCACTATTACTCCTCCACCACTTTCTTGTGCCCTCCCCTGTCTGCTGGCCTATAAATACCCCTTCTACCTGTTCTTTGTGTTAGTGTGACTTTGTAAATGGTCCATGTCGGACCGAAACGTCGTCGTAGGCTCCTCTCTTCTATGTGCGGGTTAAACCATACCACGGGTGGGGTTCGAACCCGCGGTCAGAGAGTCTCAAAACTCTAGACCGTCGCGTAAGCCACTAGGCCAGCTAGCTTCAATAAGATTCATCCAACTAGGTATATTTCTACACCATAGGAAGGTTAGCATAGGCACCCCTGTGTCCACAAATGCAAGTTTTTACAGACGAATCTCCCGCTAGCATGGCCGTGACGAACTCTAGCTCAAGTCCCCCTCAAAGCCGTCCACATGACTCACGAAATCGTAATGAACGATTGCAAACAAACATACCACGGTGGGGTTCGAACCCGCGTCAGAGAGTCAGAGTTTTGAGACTCTCTGACCGCGGAGTTCGACCCCACCCTGGTATGTTTGTTTGTAATCGTGTCATTACGATTTCGTGAGTCATGTGCGGGTTGTGTGTGTATAGACTATCCAAAGAGAGAAACAATAGAAACAGTGAGTGAAGTAGGACGATGGCAAGCCTTAAGGTGATGCATATGATAGCTGTGAGAAGATTTTCATTTCCCAGGAGTCTGTACTCCTTTATTATGTTCATTCACCTTCCTCTTAGCAAGTGAAGGTCCCTTGTACCTAACCTGTAAGATATGACCAAGAACAGGTCGCTAAGCCAGTACCAGATCACCTGGATTAAATGACCTAGACACCACTGCTATACAGGAAAAGAATAGCTTCACTATTTTTTATTAAGGGTCTGAGTGACTGGTGAAATGGATGCGAGGATTTTCCTTCCTCGTTCATATGAAGGAGCGCTGTAAGTTGACACTAGTCTCTACACTCATCTTTCCTCTTTAGGGTTTAAATTCTCTTTCATTTGGCTATTTTCTTGCGTTGAAGAGAACGAATTCGCCCTTAACTACCTCACCCGGTCCATGTACAGTAACCATAGGTCTGTTTTGCATATGTTAATTGTTTTTATGTTCTTAATTTTGCATGTTGTTTAATGAAAATACGAATCTGCCGTCTCTGTGAGTACGATTGTTCCTGTGTACAGTAGCTGCTCCTCAACTTTTGAATATTTTTAATTTTAATGTTAGTGCTTTCATCGATATAAGCGATTATTTTTATTCTAACTCAGTATTTCTTTGGCCTGGTCAGCTGAGAGGGAAGGAATCACCTGAGTTCCTTCTAAAAGCAGGTTAAATATGGCGTCATGGGAGTGAGAAACGAGGAGCTAGCTCCTACTTTATATACAACAAATAAGAACATTTTGAGAGCTACGTCACATACTGTGTGGTCATCTGTTCTCCAATACCATTGGTTAGGCGAGCAGTATGTAAACACTGTCTACTAAGCGTCTGTTTTTGCCGGCTTGTGGAGTTCCCTTATTTCAACCTTTTTTTCACTAATTCAGAATGGCGGTAAGTTTCCGAATTTGTTTGCAGTGCAAAGTTAAACGTTCGAGCAATGTTTTGATATCAATATGAAGTACGAGAGACATTTATGGGTAACAATGTCATGTATGTGAACTATTTAAATATTGATATAATGCTTACTGCTTTCCACGTTTCTGCCTCATTTTCAGTGACCCATTAAAGATTTAAGATTTTTGCTTGTGGAGAACTATTATAAGCTTTCACTGCCTATGATATATCCTGCTCATTTAGTATTATCTCTAGTCATTTCTTGATATCCCGCTGTTTTCTTGGTTTCAGATTACTGCTAACCAGAACTCCAAAATATTTTTCAAATTCACAATGAATAAGATATACATTACTGAGAACACCTGCGGTGTTCCACAGGTGTCAGTGTTGAGCCCCTTGTTGTTCACAATCTACATAAACGACATAGATGAGGGAATAAATAGCGACATAAGCAAGTTTGCCGATGACACCAAAATAGGTTTTAATATATTTATTTGTTTGAGAACCATGTCACTAGTGACTTGGACTGTGCACAGCTTATTTTCGTCCTGATCTACATAATGTTTTATTTCTGGAATTTCTTTAGTATCTTGCCTCGTAAAACCGCGCGGATTATCCCGGAAGTAAGTTATTCATTTATATATTGACCTAGCGTCTATAATAATCATAGGAATGAAATGACATACACAGACAACATAAAAGAAAGGTTGTATTAATTATTGCAGGTTAATTTTTTGAGATGTCATAATTAGTTTTTTATTTATGTGAGGGTAAATGTCAGATATTTTCCAAAATGTCAAAAGCATACAAACTTTATTTTTTTTAAGAATGAAGATAGGGATAAATAACAGTAAGCAAACCATCAGAAATTCAGATTAGCATTGTTTTATGCGTAGGTGACGCCAAAACAGCTTCTACAAGTCCCACTACAACACCCTGATTTTTTTATATATGATGTTTGGTAAAAATTTGGTAAATATTTTTTTCTCTCAGTTGTTTGTTGGGCTATCTTTTTGAAACTTAATACCAAAATACTAGAAAGGTGCTTCTTTATGTACAAAAAAATGAAAGACATCGAACGAAAAATAACGAAAAAAAGCAAATAGCAATTAGGGGCTTAATGTTCACTATGATGAGCAAGTATTTGACAAGAATAATATTCTCTTTTACTGTCTTGAGTGAACAATCCAAGAACAACACCAGTGTTCCATTTCATATTAATGGTCAGTGTTGTACATGAACACTCACATGAACAACACTGGTGTTCTTATTTATATTAATGGCGAATGAAAAAACAAACAAGAGAGCAGACAAGATGGTTAAGTTGCCATCCAGCTCCTGGATCCGCCTCATATCTCTGTATTAACGGCTTTGTTGACTTCTGGTCTGCAGGGACTGATCATATCTTCTTTTAAACCTGAGTACAGTGATTGTCTCCGCTACCAATTGATCGAGTGTAGTCCACTTAAAACTCTAAGACTGGAAAAGTTCTTATATATACTGATATGTTAGGTTATGGGAAAGCAGACACACATGTAGTATAATGCAAACCTTTATTGACAACGTTTAGCCCACACAGTGAGCTTTATCAAGTCACAAAGATCTTCCTGAGCAGAGAGTACGTAAATATATGTATAGGAAGCAGAGTGACGTGAAGTGTCAGGTGAGGAATGTTGATTACTGAGAAGAAGTTGTGTTTTCTTCCCTGGCGATGAGTCTTGCGACTCTATACTTTATTAAAAGGTTGTGGGAGTTTCGGTATAAAACACAGGTGTTCCTCAAGGGGAGGGGTAACCAATTTCTATTTTTGTTGTTGTTTATCGTCCGATTTCGTTCATTTTTTTTTTTGCACGTGAAGACGTATTTATGAACCTTATTGTCTTTGTGTTTCAATAAGATTGCCCTAAAAACAAAAGAAAAAAAATATTTATTGAAAATTCCATGAAGATTCCTTTAAAAAGTCAGCCCAGCAAAATAAACGGAAAGGGGTGGATTTGAGACTTGGTACATATAAAACAATGCTAATCCTTTTTTTCGTCTAGGGGTATTCGTGAAATTATCTCTGTTATTCTAAAAAAAAAAAGGTCTCAGTTTTTTTTTATATTCAAAAATTTTGCCCTTTCTCCCACAAATCCAAAAAAATTTGGGGAAAATTTTCAAATTTTTCTCATGATAATTAAAAAAAATATCATTGTTTTTGGTTCCCTTTAATATTATTGCATTTACTTTAATAAAAAAAAGGTGGAACATCAAATAAATTTAATAACGCTTGAAAATAACACCTCCGGGGGGAAAAATTTTTTTTTTTTTTTAAAAAAAACGGTTGGGTTTTTTTCCCCTTTGGGGTTCCCCAAGTTTGGTTTCCCTCCCAAAACCGTTTTCCCCCACTCTCAAATTTCATGTCATAAAAACAGGGGATGAAGGGAAATAATTTTTTTATCGAAAATCCCGGAAATACAGTCCCCTTTTTTACGGCTATTTTATTGGTTCTAAAATTATATATCATGTTTTTTTTGTTTTTAAAAAATTTTTTTTAAATCATTTTAGATGATATTAGATGATATTAGCGTAAAAAAGAAAAATTTTCCCGGCACCGGGGGTGGCCCGGGCGGGGAAAATTTTTGAGC
>WNWK01013358.1:0-55656 GCA_009830355.1 Cherax destructor
TCCAGCATCACACACTACAGTAGTGTCCTGCATCACACACTACAGTAGTGTCCTAGCATCACACACTACAGTAGTGTCCTGGCATCACACCTACAGTAGTGCCCTCAGCATCCACACTACAGTAGTGTCCTAGCATCACACACTACAGTAGTGTCCTAGTATCCCACACTACAGTAGTGTCCTAGCATCACACACTACAGTAGTTTCCTAGCATCCCACACTACAGTAGTGTCCTAACATCACACACTACAGTAGTTTCCTAGCATCCCACACTACAGTAGTGTCCTAGCATCACACACTACAGTAGTGTCCTAACATCACACACTACAGTAGTGTCCTAGCATCCCACACTACAGTAGTGTCCTAGCATCACACTACAGTAGTGTCCTAGCATCCCACACTACAGTAGTTTCCTAGCATCGCACACTACTGTAGTGTCCTAGCATCACACACTACAGTAGTGTCCTAGCATCACACCTACAGTGTGTCCTAGCATCACACACTACAGTAGTGTCCTAGCATCCCACACTACAGTAGTGTCCTAGCATCGCACACTACTGTAGTGTCCTAGCATCACACACTACAGTAGTGTCCTAGCATCACACACTACTGTAGTGTCCTAGCATCACACACAACAGTAGTGTCCTAGCATCACACACTACAGTAGTGTCCTAGCATCGCACACTACTGTAGTGTCCTAGCATCACACACTACAGTAGTGTCCCAGCATACCACATTACAGTAGTGTCCTAGCATCACACACTACAGTAGTGTCCTAGCATCACACACTACAGTAGAGTCCTACGTCGGATTGATTATTTATCTCTACTGAGAAAACATAGGTACTCAACAGGCGTCGTCCTCGACAGAGAGGCACAGTTCGCCAGATCCAGTTTGCATGATGGGTCTCTTCTAGAATATGTAACCAGATATAGGTATCTAGGCTTTGAGGTCTAATTACTTGGACCTGTTGTAATGAGACTTTGTCGCCAATACAAAGAAAGGCTGACAGCAGTTAGAGCTCTGTCAGGTTTTCATCCCCGGTATGGTGCTAATATTAAAATTGTAAAAAATATGTATTTTGCCTATACTAGATCATTGGTTGATTATGCCGTGCCACTTCTTGCTCTTGTGTCTGACTGGAAACTTGGAGGGCTGGAAAAACTACAGAACGAAGCAATGAGGATCACACTAGGATGCCCTTGTACTGCCAAAATTTTAAATATGCGGAAAGAACTTGATATTCCTAGCATCAGAGATCGTGTTACTGAAAGAAATGTCCTCATTGGGGTCAATATATTCAGGCAAGCCCATTCAAACCCTTCCACCGAAGCCTTTCAAACCTTCTTCGGCACTGGTGAACATCCCTCCAGATGGATCGAAAAACTGGAAGTGACCTCCACATAAACCAGATACATGATCTATGTCAAGGAAGGCAACAGCGGCACTTCCCCGCTCCATGGAATATTACCCCATTCCAAACTACTATCCCCATTTCCCCCAAAAAACTTCTTAAATCACAAGCAAAGCTTCGCCTTAAAACCAAACAGGATGCCTTAAGCTGTACTGATAACTTAGTCACACTGCACACTCACAAATTATTTATGTTGATAGTTCTGTTCATCAATCCACTGGTGCAGCTGGTAGTGCTGCTGTCGTCATGCAGAGTGATGGCTCTCAAAGAAATTGGAGCACGCATCAATAACTGAGCCTTTGCCCTTCAAACAGAACTGTTTGGCATACTCCTTGCACTCAAATGCGTCCATGTACCTAAGGTTGACACTCTAATTGTAACTGATTCTCTATCATCTATAAATTCCCTCAACTCATTAAGTATAAACTGTGGCAAGCTTGTGTCAGAAGCCAGACACAGGTATTTTTTTTTTTTATATTTTATTTAAAAGACATATTTCTTCACACAGAGTAATATTACAAAAACCATAACCAAAACACTAAACATAACTCCCAAAAGGATATAACACGTGACAGTACATTAGGTAACCACAAAACTTTAACATGACAATCCTTATAATTTTTTGTGCACAACTACATACTTGTACAAACACAGAAGAACATTCAATGATAACAAAAATTGTGCACAGACATAATAACCAACTCAGAAAATTTATTCCGAATAGGAACACAAACAATAGAAAGTAATCATAAAAACTTAAAGTACAAGCGTACATGTCATGTAACACTCCTTTACAATATATACGGCCCCCCCCCTACCAATAACCTAGACACCCACACCAACCCCTACACACCTCCACAAAGACTATTCTCAGCTAATACCTAATTATATACACCCTTGTCCCCCAACAACATTTTGAGGTCTATTTTTTTTATATTTTATTTAAAAGACATTTTTCAACATACATAGTAATATTACAAAATCCCAACAGCCAAAACATAACACGCGCCTGAACATGAGGCAACCTCACCAAACTAACAACATACTGCAAAACTTTAACATGACATTCCCTATCAATCTTTGTACAGAACCGCATGCTTGTACAAACACGAAAGAACATTCAATGATAACAATAGATTGTGCATAGACATAATAACCTACCCAGATAAATTTATTCCGGATAACATAACAATACCAATCAATCTTTATATTGCTAACAATATAAAGCATTGTCTTGCCCCTTAAAAAACGTTCAGCCCTTTGTCAATAACACAAGATCTGTCTATACCCCAACCATAATATGTGTGACACTAACATGACTGTCACCGATGAATGCACTCTGCTTGCACAGTAATCCTCTGCCCAAACAGATTTAACATATATACCATCCTAACCATTACACTATTATAACCTCTATACATTGAGGGATACTAACATTGCACTGATATAATCACAACATATAACATGGGTATCACTTTAACAAGTAATCTAAATTAACAGATCGTACAGGCCTGAACATTACAGGAAGTTAGTAGCTTCTACCACACATACCATAATACATTTCACAGTCCTGTTACCTGCAATTTTATATGTGTATTCACCACACGTATAACATTTATAATATTGGAAAACAATTATCCCTCACCTCCCCATCCAGAAGCAGAGGAAAACCCCTAAAGTCTTCCTCTGATGCACCCCCAACCCCCCTGTCATTAGTCATCACTCAATCACAAGACCACCACCATACACCCCTTCCCTACCCTACCATACCTACCCCCCCCTCACACTCGCAGTCGCACACACCTAACCTGTCAACCAACACACGCACTCTCCGACCCCCATTCCTCTATCCCAATCCCAAGACCCAAATTCGCCCAGCCCTTTTACATCCTACATCCCTGAACTAACAACCAACCCATCGTCATAGCCCTGTAACCCTCAGAAAAACCTGAGCCCCACCTATGCCCATACAACTCTCGATTCCTACCATGAGTCCTATAGAACCTTGCAGCCAAAGCCTGAATCCGAACCCTATCCGACTCCTCTCGCAAACCCCATGAAATGTGTATGAAATCTAACCCCAGATACATGACCGCCCTTCGCACCCCCTCCCTGAGACCCCCCAAATCAAAACTCAACACTCTCAACAAAGACCCCTCCCCCACACGCCCCTGACCACAGCACCAAACCACTCCCTCACATCACCCAGTTCCTCACAAAAGTATACTGCATGGTATGCCATGTCTAGCTGTCCGCAACGACTACAAAGCCCCTCCCTCACTAACCCCATTTTAAACAACTGCACTTTCGACGCCAGAATACCATGCAGAAATCTAAAACCCATCTCTAACCTTAGCAGGCAGCTTAACCCGATGGAACCAGTACCAGGTTGCTTTCCAATCGTACATTGGATACATCGCGATACCCTGCACTACATCTGCCCCTCCCCTTCCCACCCTATCTAGGACCCCCAATTTCACCTTACATGGCTCCCGCACAACTAATAAAAACCTTACCATTGCCTCACCCACTAGAATGTCCTTACCTACCCACTATCGTCTTATCTCCTCCATCACCCTCCCAACCTTCGTCTCCTGTACCCCTCCCCTTGCTATAAAATCCTGCTTAACGAATATACCCATCAACCACCACCGTAGAGGTTCAACCCCAACCCTCCGTACCCCAATTTCGTCATGACTACCCCTTGCCCCAACCAATGTCTCCCAAACCCCCAAATGAACCTCAATACTCTCCTCTGTAAACTTATAGCGTCCTTCTCGACAATCGGATAAACAGCCGCTACATGCCATAACCGACTATATATTAAGGTATTAATCACTACCACCCTTTGCAAAAGGGTTATATCCCCAGGCCTCCAACCCGCCATCCATCCCATGGCCTTTCCCACCACCATAGACGAATTCATCTCCCTAGCTACCTTCCCATCGTTACAAAAAATAATGCCACAAATTTTAAGGCTATCCACTATCGTCCATCCTAGCTCCTGTCCCAACGCCCCTCCCACCCACGACCCCACCTCCAGAAACTTAGATTTTACCCTGTTAACCAGCATTCCTGTTGCCTTTCCAAAGATACCTACTATTCCTTCCACACTAACTAAACCCTCCCTGGATCCCACCATAATAGTGGTATCATCTACATACCCCACAATCCCTGGCTCAACCCGAATTACCCCACCACTCTACCTAACCCCTACCTTAATTAACCTATAGAAGGGATCCTGTAAACATGCAAAGAGGAGCTGTGACAAGGGACATCCCTGCCGCAGTCCCCTTTCCATTCTCACAACTTCTCCCAACCTCCCATTAATCTGCACCCTCACCTGAGCCCCCTCATACAGCGTTTTGACCCAGCCTACGATTTCATCCCCAAATCCCTGCCTCCTCAATATCTCAACCAAAGCATCATGCACCCTATCATATGCCGTCTCCCAATCCAGACCTATGACACCCCCCCTCTCTCCTCTCCACAAAACTTTTTATATGATTGTGCCCATTCCGCATGCTTCTCCCAGGTACACCGCACTGCCCCTCATCCACCAGTCTGTCAAGCACCTTTTCCATTCTATTCACCAAAACCTTTGCAAAAATTTTATAATCGGCACAAAGCAAGGTGATGGCTCTATACCCACTCAGCACACCACCTTCACCTCCCTTCGGCACCAAGACCACCACCCCTATTCTCTGATCCTCCCCCATACTCCTTTCCAATTTCATGGCATATAACACACGTAATAACACTCCCCTCAATACATCCCAATGAGTGACATAAAAGTCTCCAGGAATCCCATCCATACCCGGCGTTTTCCCTAAGTTCAACCCCTTCACTGCTTGCCACACCTCCTCCTCCATAATTTTCCCCTCCATGACCCTTCTAGCCTCATCACTAATTCCCCTACACACCCCATCCAAGAGTATCTCCCTATCCTCCGCCACACCCACCTCATTCCTCCACTTACGCTGGAACCAAACTCTGGCATACTCACACATCCCCTCCGTTGTGTGTAACACCTGCCCCAGTCTGTACCTTCCCATACCTTCCTCTACCTTCAGTGACATCACCATCATACTCTTCCTCCTACTCCTAAATCTTTGCAACACCATAGCCGACGGTTTGTCACCCTACAAAACATTTTCTAACCCACTACGCACCCTGATCCCCTGAAACCTTTCATTTTCAATATCCTTTAACCGTTCCCGTAACCCCTTACCTCCTCCTGCGATCGCCCTCCCCCTCCCCCTTGACATTCATTCAACTGAGCCTCCACGTATCTTTGTAAACCAAACCTCAGCCTCGCATCCTCTCTTCCCTCCCTCTGATAATATTTCCTTATTGCCACCTTCACCCTCACAGACCACCACGCTACTATATCCCCAATCCCCTTCCCCTCACCCCACAGCCCTTCCCACCATGCAGCAAATGGGTATTTAACTTCCAATATTTAACTTCCAAATGGGTATTTAACTTCCAATAACTAGGGTACACCGCCACCACTCCCCCCCACCGAAGATCAACTAAAACACCCCAATGATCTGAAAACCCCACGTCTACACAACTCACATTGCCCAACCTAACATTCCCGGAAATATAAATCCTATCAAGCCTCGCAGCATAACCCCTACGAAAGAACGTATGCTCGACATTCCACTTCTCACCCCTTATGACATCTACCACCCCAATCGCCCCCAACACCTCCCGCAACACCCCCAGAACACAACCAGCTCCCCTAGGTTCTACATCTTTCCTCCGTATGACACAATTCCAATCCCCCGCAAGGATCATGACCAAGGGCAACCCATGAAGCACATAAACTAGCTCTACCTGACAAATTCCTCCTTTACCTGACTGCTAACCGCCAGCATGTACACCCCAATAAACCAAACCTGTACATCTCCCCACATACCCTCCACCCGGACTCTCCTTCCCCCTCCTCCCACGCTTTCAACCGAAAAGGGCTGGACGAACATATACCTATCGCAACCCCACCCTTGACATTCTCGGAACTACCAGTGTACATCTCTTAACCATTCAACCTCAACTCTCTACCACTCCTAAAATTGTGCTCCTGAAGGAAGCACACATCCACTTTCAAACGTCTCAAAGTTGCTTCTACCCACTTTCTCTTTACCTCTGTGCGGAGGCCATTTACGTTCATGTCTAAACACTTGAAAGGATCATTGGGGGTTTCCCTCTCTGCTTCGGCTGTTTCAACATACCCAGGGTGGCATTCCCCTTTCGATCTTCTCCCTCAATCCTCTCCTTTACCATCGCCACCAGGCTCTTCCCCTTTTGCCTTCCCTTCCCACCCTTAGCCACCTCCACTCAGGCCTTTTTGCATGACCTTTCACCAGGGGTTAATACATCATCCTCACTCATTCCACTGGGCCTTTTACGGGACTCACCTAATACCTCCATATTCCCATCATCATTCCCCCTATACACCTCCACCTCCACAGTCTTAGACCCCATAGGAGGGCCCTTCCCCTGACTCTGTGCACATTGATTCACCACATCCTCCGGAACAACATTATTCACCTCACTCACACACAACAAATCCACGGTTCCAGGGCTATCCAAGATCCTACACAGATCAACCAAAGAGAGGTCCTGGGAATCATCCATCACCCCCTGGCTCCATCCGAGCCTGTCCCACCTGTGTCTCCTGCGTCCCAGGTGACAAGGTTGTCACTACCTCCTCCACAGCCTCCGATGCCTCACTCCACTTTCCTGAGACTTCCACAGCCACCTCCATCTGCTCCTCACGACTCGCTTCCTCACCTCCTGCCGCATTCCCAGCACCAAAAGCACGTCCATGATGTTGTGAGTCTTTCCTGCTGTCACAAGATGCCGCTATGTGACCTGTACCTCTACACAGTCTACACATCCTCAGTTGCTCAGCATACGTAGCGTACACTTGGGTACGGAACATCTCCAGCATCATATACGAGGGAATCTGTCTCCTTAGTGACATTTTAATGGAGAATGAGCCTTCCGGCATACAGGCGTAGATACCCTGGGCCCACCGACCTACTGTTATGGCCTGGCTGACTCCTCACATGCCTCAAAGGGGACATTTCGAACTTTTATCCACGAATAGTGGGTCGAAACATCTCTCAGCCGAACCTCCAAGCCGGAATTGATGACTAACCTCTTCTCTTGATAGTTGTCCACTAGCTTTTTATAAGCGCTGCAGGTGTTTAACTTTAAAAATATCCTTGCTACTCCATTCAACGATACTCCGTACACGTCCACAGCAGAGATACCATACGTGTCTCGTAGAATTAGGGGTATACAGCCCCTTGGAGCAGCTCTATACAAACAGTATTGATTCTCCTCCTGTAGCTCTTCGCCATCTTGTAGAAAATAAAGTTGCTCTGTTTCGCCACCAGAGCTCCAGTACAGCACACCCTACCACCACGAAAGCTGGGTAGCGAATCAACACAGGTATTGTAGGATTGTAGACAGTGGAGTCAGATTGCACCTTCTGTGGATTCCATCTCAGATTGGTCTTCAGATGCATGATAGAACTGAAGAATTGGCTAAGTTATATGCTTTCGAAGAGAGAGTAGATTACAATCTTGGCTTGCTAGTTAGCAGTTTGAGAACAATAATACGAAAAGAACTTCAGCTGAACTTTATTGACTTAAGACTGAGAGAGACTTACACCAGTCAGTCCATCTATTATCATTCTATTATGCGGGAGGAGCCACATGTCTATGGTGCATCCAATTAAATAAGTAGAGTCTTGGATGTCACTACCGCCCGCCTCCGGCTGGGTTACAAGTATCTTTGGCAGGTTAAATCACCACCACCAGATGTAGACCAAACGAAATGTAAACTTTACTTAAGATCTGTTTATTTGCTAGCTCATTAAATATGAAGGTAGTATGTTTATCTCGATTAGCAGACGGTGGATCGAGCCTCCGACCCATTTAGTAGTACTTATCCGGATCTGCAAACACTGTGGCATCACCAGTAGTACTAGTGCAGATTTGAACGTTTCCTGGTTACGCTGAGTCACGGCGTTAGCGGAGGTGTGGCAATGCATAGAGATCGTCCAGGCTGGTGCCAGATGTGACGAGGCTGTTAATTTAACTTATCCGTGGCTTTATATACGTTTTAAAAGCTGACCATTGAAACCTAACCCAACCTAACAAAACTGTTGTACGTGTATGGTACACAGTACCGACAAAATGAAGTATAAGACACATGTGCAGCATCTGGGTATCTTTGTATATAGTTCTACTGTCTTCACATAATGTCCTAGAATTTGTATTGATAAAGCCACTGGATGGCGAAACGTCTACAATAGAGATACCCCGATATTGCACATGTGTCTAATGCTTCATCTAACAAAACGGAACGTAATGCCGCGACACCTTCACAACTATCAGCGGAGACCTCCAACACAACTATCAGCGGAGACCTCCAACACAACTATCAGCGGAGACCTCCAACACACCTATCAGCGGAGACCTCCAACACAACTATCAGCGGAGACCTCCAACACAACTATCAGCGGAGATCTCCAACACAACTATCAGCGGAGACCTCCAACACACCTATCAGCGGAGACCTCCAACACAACTCCTGCGAGACTTCACTTATCTTTTATGTCAGTGATGTATATATAAATATTCCAAACAATGTTTCCCTTTTATTTGTGCATCACAAAATATTTGTTATACCTGGATTCTACGTTTGTATCAACTTCCGCAACAACACAAATGGACTTTCAATATTTTTTCCTACGAGTATTGTGATGCGATGGTGACGCAGTTTGTTATTCTTGTTGTTGTGAAGCTTTAGTGATACAATGCAAATGTTTATTTCTTTAGATGGTACAAATAATGTAGTTTACATATAACCAAACATCGGTGAGTGCAAAAGAAAGCTACTAGTGTGCAATGTATTTCGGGCAAAATAATCCTAATACTTGTGATTGAGACATAGACTGTTAAGTAGGATTTCTTATACAGTACAATAAGAAAGGTCGCTAATGAACAAATGGTACAATTTCAAAAGTGTGACTTATTAGTTCAAACTGATTCAATGATCTTCAGTTTTGTGGAGTGACTGAATAGAGAGGAAGATACAGCAAGTTACTAGGATACAATAGAAATACAATGGATCTAAATGTGTTACCAGTTTGAGTGAGGCTGGAAAACGAACATGGACAGAATTGGAAGAACCGGTGTTGTTTGACTGATTACCTCAAACTCCTCCTCTTATTACTACTTTCTTCTTTGTACTGGACTGATGAAGCCACTGTGTGGCGAAACGTTTCCTCAATAAAGATACCCAAGTGTTGCATATGTGTCTAATTTAACAACGACCTTCATTATTGTTCCAGCAGTCATACAAGGTGGTTGTGATGTCCAGGTTTATACTCTGAGGTGAAAGGTTGGTGATTTTCTTAACCAAACACTTTTTAAACTTATAATAAATATTCACCGAGCAAGTTATTGATATTCATGTGAGGCATATTATATTAAGTTTATTTTCCTACTGAATTATATAAATACTTCATCTTAGCTGTCATGATCTCTATTATAATGATAAATTAATGAATAAATTTTCTGTTTATCTTCTAATTGTTTGTTGTTTTCTTCTTTCAGATGCCTCGTACCTGTGTGAATATTGCAGACAACTTCTGCTACATTTGTGGTGAGGTGACCTTTGTATCACAGAGGCGCCGTATAACTACTATGGTTAGAAAGACATATCACCTATATTTTGGATGCAAGATTGGTGACCAGGATAAGAACTGGGCTCCACAAATATACTGCAACAATTGTGCTACTAACCTTCACCAATGGTTGAACAGGAAGAGGAATGGAATGCCTTTTGCTGTGCCAATGACAAACTCATCAAGGCTTACAAGAACATGGAATGCAACATGTCACTTAAAATCCACTTTTTGGACTCACATTTAGATTTTTTTCCAGTGAACTGTGGGGCAGTTAGTGACGAACATGGTGAAAGGTTTCACCAGGATATTTCAACCATGGAAAAATGGTACCAGAGCAAATGGGGCACAAGAATGCTTGCAGACTATTGCTGGACATTGGCAAGAGATGATTCTTCAGTCCACTATAAGTGTCAAGCAAAAAGGCAGAGAGTAGGTACGGATTAGAGTTTAAAACATACTGACACATATCGTACGTTATAATCAAATAATCAAATATTACATGTCTCGTATCTTTAAACCTATAGCCAATAAGCATTTTTCAAGGTGATATTTGGATTCAGGACATGAAAATACATAAGAATTAACTAATCTCATTTAAGAAACATACAACATTTCAAAGAATGTTGACCAGTGATTAGGAGACACCAATGTAGTTTACACGTCTCGCCTTCATTACACCTGCCCTTCTGTCTTATTTATCAATGTTTTCCTAACACTGTGTCAAATTTATGCATTTTTTTTTATAGTTTAAACCTTATGTGATATATGCTGGTGTTGCAGTTTGATGTGGATATTATGAAGCAATGTTGATGGTGTTGCAGTGTTACTAATGTTACTGTGAGACTAGATTGTTACTGTAACAATTTGTTACCAGCGGTAGATTTACCGATAAGAGGACTAAGTGGCAGCTTAGGGCCCCGATTACTAAAGGACTTCCTTCCCCCATATTAAATATTAGTTTCTTACCCCACTGTGAGTCACACCCTGGTGCCTCGTCTGTGACATTCGATGGTTTGTGGTCACACGGGGTCCCAGTGTGGTCACAAACATTTATTTGCATATTATACAACATATTTCGATTCTAACATCAAAACGCAAATCTATAAGTTGTTTTCATATATTTTTAGGTCACACGACATACTGGAAGTGAACAGCGTCAGTCATACAGTCAGTATATCTGGCTCAAAGGCTATAACTGAATTTCCACTGGTGCAATACCTGACAGCAGAGAGAGGCGGGCCTCCCTAAAGGGGCCCTCCTCAATGCTATTCCACTTAGGGCCCTTGGACCTTGAGATCTACTATTGTTTGTCAGCGATATTATTGGCAAGCTAGACTGACGATACAACTCATCATAGGTTATTGTAATTTCAGATGTTCTCTGCAGTTGTTTGGAAATCTAAAGATTATAATATTTGTCACTAAGAAGGCAGGCTGTAGAGGTAGAAGATGAGGCTGACCTCTGGGATGTTTGGGCATA
Source organism: Cherax destructor (assembly GCA_009830355.1). Classification (NCBI taxonomy): domain Eukaryota; kingdom Metazoa; phylum Arthropoda; class Malacostraca; order Decapoda; family Parastacidae; genus Cherax; species Cherax destructor. The sequence goes on from WNWK01013358.1 coordinate 11,607, forward strand.
AACATCATACTTTGGAAAAGAATGATTTACAAATAAGTTAAAATCATCGGTAGAATAAAATGCAAAGTTTGTTGAGATGTTGTCTAATAATGACTGGGTGTATTTTGGTAAGAAATTTGTTTAAATGTCGTGAAGGAATGATGGATGGAGGAGGGTGGGGGTGCCCACACTGCTTGCTCTCAGCCCCGACAAGTGACTTTCTCTGGGGGCTCCCACAAGTTGCTTGACCCGTTACCTCTACTAGTTCCTTGTCCTAGAACAAATACTAGCTACTTGTCCTGGGACAAATACTAGTTACTTGTCCTGGGACAAATACTAGTTACTTGTCCTGGGACAAATACTAGTTACTTGTCCTGGGACAAATACTAGTTACTTGTCCTGGGACAAATACTAGTTACTTGTCCTGGGACAAATACCAGTTACTTGTCCTGGGACACCTACCAGTTGCTTGTCCTGGGACACCTACCAGTTGCTTGTCCTGGGACACCTACCAGTTGCTTGTCCTGGGACACCTACCAGTTGCTTGTCCTGGGACACCTACCAGTTGCTTGTCCTGGGACACCTACCAGTTGCTTGTCCTGGGACACCTACCAGTTGCTTGTCCTGGGACACCTACCAGTTGCTTGTCCTGGGACACCTACCAGTTGCTTGTCCTGGGACACCTACCAGTTGCTTGTCCTGGGACACCTACCAGTTGCTTGTCCTGGGACACCTACCAATTGCTTGTCCTGGGACACCTACCAATTGCTTGTCCTGGGACACCTACCAATTGCTTGTCCTGGGACACCTACCAGTTGCTTGTCCTGGGACACCTACCAGTTGCTTGTCCTGGGACACCTACCAGTTGCTTGTCCTGGGACACCTACCAGTTGCTTGTCCTGGGACACCTACCAGTTGCTTGTCCTGGGACACCTACCAGTTGCTTGTCCTGGGACACCTACCAGTTGCTTGTCCTGGAACACCTACCAGTTGCTTGTCCTGGGACACCTACCAGTTGCTTGTCCTGGGACACCTACCAGTTGCTTGTCCTGGGACACCTACCAGTTGCTTGTCCTGGAACACCTACCAGTTGCTTGTCCTGGGACACCTACCAGTTGCTTGTACTGGAACACCTACCAGTTGCTTGTCCTGGGACACCTACCAGTTGCTTGTACTGGAATCTCCACGACTCTTAATCCTTCTCGCAGTTGAAGATTTTCTTTTTGTCTTGTTTATATTTTTATGTCTAACTTAAGCTGGACTCATTCAGTTGTTTATTTGCACAAACAAGAAGACTTAGAACTTGGTATGACCTGATCTTGCGAGAAAGAACTTGACCTGACCTTATCAAAACTTACGAGAAAGAAACAAACAACTTCTGACGAATAAGACACAGTTGCAACACCTGGGCATCATTTTTTTTTCTGAAGACGTTTCGCCCACCAGTGGCTTTTCCAATTTTAATACTGACTGCATACTGGAGACAGTATATAATTGGTGTATTGAATAGAAAAAAGCTTACTGGTGGGCGAAACGTCTTGGTAAAAGCAGACAGCCAGGTGTTACAGCTGTCTGAAGCATCAGCTGGTCGGCAGCGTACATCAGTAATGTAATGAAACGTGACCTGACCTGACCTCACCTTGCTAAGAACAGACTGCAACGAGGTGACCTAAACTTGTGAGAAGCAGACTTTAAATGCTTGACCTGACCTGACCTGCAGGTTAACGGGACCTTTCGCAGGTTAACACGACCTATCGCAGGTTAACACGACCTATCGCAGGTTAACACGACCTATCGCAGGTTAACACGACCTATCGCAGGTTAACACAACCTATCGCAGGTTAACACGACGTATCGCAGGTTAACACGACCTATCGCAGGTTAACACGACCTATCGCAGGTTAACACGACCCAGGAGTGGCGTTGATATCAACTTGTAATAAATTTATTATTATTATTTTAATTATTATTATCATCATCATATTCGAGGGGAGCTCTAAATCCTCAAGGGTCATGCAGCGGCTGGGGAATGGGAGGTAATCAAGTTTGATCTAAAAACAGAGAAGGGTAGCTCTAAATCCTTGAATCAAAAGCCTTTTTCCGCCCTCGAAGAGACAGCGCCACAAAGACAGTCATCACACCATACTTAACGAACGTGTTGTTTCCCACGTATTAAGGAGCTGTGGTGACTCCCCCGCTGCCAGACGTTATTGCTGGCGAATAACTTGACGTCGGTTTAGGATCATTTATGTTCAATAAATGTAACTTCGTCTAGAATAACTATTTTGCTCTTTCCTCAGAACGTTCAGAAATTGAGGCAGGTGGATCCATTAAAAAATGATTGATGCATTTGCGGAACGGAGGATGGAGCCTGCAGCACTCCCTGCGCTAGATAACCAGCGGGTTTATCGCTTCGTTAATACTTGTTTATGAGAACTCCTCACCTGAGTGTGACTTTAAGTAGAACCTCGAAGTAGCACCCCGAAGTAGCGCCCCAGAAGTAGCACCAGCGAAGTAGCACCTCGAAGTAGCGCTCTCGAAGTAGCACCGTTAGCAACACTTGGCCTCTAGAAACTCGTTGTGCTCCTCAGCTGGGCCTTCTACAGGTTCTGAGACCTCTCCAGTCTCCTGCTGCGTCTCCTTGACTCTGGGGTTGATATCCGAGGTTCTGTTTGTCTCCATTCGCTTCCTGAGGTGGAGCCAGTAGCAGCGGCAGCAGACGATGCCAACAATGAAGTAGCAGAGGGAGAACAAGGCGGTGAATAACACGAAGTTCTCCTCTCCTCTCTCTGGTTCACCTGCCTCTGTCAGCCTGACGTCGGTAAGATTCCGCCACCTCCTCCCCTCGCTGACAACCTCACTCATCCTCTCCCACGCGGGAGAGGAATGATTCACTCGGGTTTAGCGCTTCGTGAAACTATTCACGAGGCCTGGTCTCAGACCGAGCCGCGGGGGCGTTGACCCCCTAAACCCTCTCCAGGTATACGTGGAAGCTACTATCTCATAGTGATGAAAATCGAAGCTACTCGAGAATGAACTACTGGACAATAAAATTCACAGTAACTTAACTGGAACAGTTCACAACTAACTAACAAGTTAAAGGTGAAACCCAGAAGTTTGGGTCAGTCATGGAGTTGATAATTGGGATGGACCGGAACGTGTATGTTTCACCCCCATCTCGTGGGTTGTTGGTACACTACTCTGTATTCCCCTTTGCCACGAAGGCTTCTCTGGCTGAAGGGAATTCAAAGGGTGAGAGTCGGGACTTTGGGGGAGGTGAGAGGTGTTTACAAGGAGGTGTCTGAGGGATGAGGGTAGTGCTGGCCTGACCGAGGCTCACCTCACACTAGGTCGTCCAGGCAACCCTTGCTAGTAGCAGGTAAAATGCTGAGCTCTGCGCAAACTGCTACTGTGCTCTCTCTCTCTCTCTCTCTCTCTCTCTCTCTCTCTCTCTCTCTCTCTCTCTCTCTCTCTCTCTCTCTCAGACAAAGAGGAGACCGTCGTAAGCTGAATACACAAACAATTCTCAGAGACTCATCATTAAACATTTTTATAGACTCAGTAGAAGGATGGACTGGAAGTACGACTGATAAGAAAAAGTCGCTAAAAAAAACAATAACGAGAAATGGAATACCCCTCCACACACACAAATGGAATACCCCTCCACACACACAAATGGAATACCTCTCCACACACACAAATGGAATACCTCTCCACACACACAAATGGAATACCTCTCCACACACACAAATGGAATACCTCTCCACACACACAAATGGAATACCCCTCCACACACACAAATGGAATACCTCTCCACACACACAAATGGAATACCTCTCCACACACACAAATGGAATACCCCTCCACACACACAAATGGAATACCTCTCCACACACACAAATGGAATACCTCTCCACACACACAAATGGAATACCCCTCCACACACACACAAATGGAATACCTCTCCACACACACAAATGGAATACCTCTCCACACACACAAATGGAATACCCCTCCACACACACAAATGGAATACCTTTCCACACACACAAATGGAATACCTCTCCACACACACAAATGGAATACCCCTCCACACACACAAATAGAATACCTCTCCACACACACAAATGGAATACCCCTCCACACACACAAATAGAATACCCCTCCCCACACACAAATGGAATACCCCTCCACACACACAAATAGAATACCTCTCCACACACACAAATGGAATACCCCTCCACACACACAAATGGAATACCCCTCCACACACACAAATAGAATACCTCTCCACACACACAAATGGAATACCCCTCCCCACACACAAATGGAATACCCCTCCACACACACGAATGGAATACCCCTCCCCACACACAAATGGAATACCCCTCCCCACACACAAATGGAATACCCCTCCACACACAAATGGAATACCCCACACACAAATGGAATACCTCCACACACACAAATGGAATACCCCTCCACACACACAAATGGAATACCCCTCCACACACAAATGGAATACCCCACACACAAATGGAATACCTCCACACACACAAATGGAATACCCCTCCACACACACAAATGGAATACCCTCCACACACACAAATGGAATACCCTCCACACACACAAATGGAATACCCCTCCACACACACAAATGGAATACCCCTCCACACACACAAATGGAATACCCCTCCACACACACAAATGGAATACCCCTCCACACACACAAATGGAATACCCCTCCACACACAAATGGAATACCCCACACACAAATGGAATACCTCCACACACAAATGGAATATCCCCACACACACAAATGGAATACCCTCACACACAAATGGAATACCCCACACACAAATGGAATACCAACACACACTACAGCAGGCCTACTGGCCCATGCGAGGCAGGTCCAAGTCTCCTACCGGCTTAAGCCAATGCCCTAACCTAGTCAGGTCAGGTCACATTCACTTAAGGAGGAGCACGGCATCTGACCTAGTAGCACAAGCTAGTCAGGTCCAACTCACACCCACTCATGTATTTATCTAGCCTATTTTTAAAACTACACAACGTTTTAGCCTCTATAACTGTACTCGGAAGTTTGTTCCACTCATCCACAACTCTATTACCAAACCAGTGCTTTCCTATATCCTTCCTGAATCTGAATTTTTCCAACTTAAAGCCATTGCTGCGAGTCCTGTCTAGGCTATATATTTTTATCACGCTATTTACATTCCTTTTATTTATTCCTGTTTTCCATTTATACACCTCAATCATACCTCTCTTCCCCTAATTCTACGCCTTTCTAGAGAATGCAGATTCAGGGAACTTAGTCTATCCTCAGTCTATTTCTGATACATGGGATCAACTTTGACATCCTCCTTTGTACGTTTTCCAGGACATTTATATCCATTTATAGCCTCACACACAAATGCAATACCCTACACACAAATGGAATACCCCCACACACAAATGGAATACCCCCACACACAAATGGAATACCCCCACACACAAATGGAATACCCCCACACACAAATGGAATACCCCCACACACAAATGGAATACCCCCACACACAAATGTAATACCCCCACACACAAATGTAATACCCCCACACACAAATGGAATACCCCCCATTTGTGTGAGTTACTCAAATACTATTTCTCCAAGGTTGATGGACTGATTACATCACCATCATATCACTACTACACTTGCTGTCTCTGTATGTGACTGAAGAAGCCTACTGTGTAGGTGAAACGTTTCAACAATAAAGATACCCAGGTGTTGCACATGTGTCTTAATCATCAACTTGCCAGCATCTTATACCATTTTCAACATATGCAGAAGACTAATGCTCAAAAAAAAAAAGCCCAAGTAACAGGGAAGAAAAAACAATGCATAAAGTAATACGTAACTGAAGGAGAAACAGTCATGGTGAGTAGTGTAATACCAGGAAGGGCTAATATATGCTTACAGCCTCTCAAGGTTACCTCCTAACACACGATCTTCGTAGCGTAAGTAAGAAACCTCACCCGAGGTCTGGGGGTCGCACTGCTCTACGTTCCGAAACGATGTGCAATAAAAATTAAAACTGACCAAGAGTTAGAAACTAAGACGACCAGTCGGACCGACTGGTGGGAATGTCGGTAGAAGTGAACGCCAGAGCTCACTCCTCAGTGTAAATATAGTAAGAGAAACAACACAGAGAGGAAGCAAGTGAACCCGGTGAAAAGTATCTGATGGAAGAGGCGGACGAACAGCGAATGTTATAAAACGAGAAATATATCTGACTTAACATCATAAACAAAGTCTCACCAGCGCCATCTGTTACGCAGTGTGCTGCAGTAAAATATTTGATAAGAAACGCTCCATATAAAATGTCATTTTCCCAGTGTTATTCTGAATCCAGACGCGTTTTATTATAAAATATTTTACTGCAGCACACTGTGTAACACCGTCCTAATGAACCTCGGTGCAGCACACTGTGTAACACCGTCCTAATGAACCTCGGCGCAGCACACTGTGTAACACCGTCCTAATGAACCTCGGTGCAGCACACTGTATAACACCGTCCTAATGAACCTCGGTGCAGCACACTGTATAACACCGTCCTAATGAACCTCGGTGCAGCACACTGTGTAACACCGTCCTAATGAACCTCGGTGCAGCACACTGTGTAACACCGTCCTAATGAACCTCGGTGCAGCACACTGTGTAACACCGTCCTAATGAACCTCGGCGCAGCACACTGTGTAACACCGTCCTAATGAACCTCGGTGCAGCACACTGTGTAACACCGTCCTAATGAACCTCGGTGCAGCACACTGTGTAACACCGTCCTAATGAACCTCGGTGCAGCACACTGTGTAACACCGTCCTAATGAACCTCGGCGCAGCACACTGTGTAACACCGTCCTAATGAACCTCGGTGCAGCACACTGTGTAACACCGTCCTAATGAACCTCGGTGCAGCACACTGTGTAACACCGTCCTAATGAACCTCGGTGCAGCACACTGTGTAACACCGTCCTAATGAACCTCGGTGCAGCACACTGTGTAACACCGTCCTAATGAACCTCGGCGCAGCACACTGTGTAACACCATCCTAATGAACCTCGGTGCAGCACACTGTGTAACACCGTCCTAATGAACCTCGGTGCAGCACACTGTGTAACACCGTCCTAATGAACCTCGGTGCAGCACACTGTGTAACACCATCCTAATGAACCTCGGTGCAGCACACTGTGTAACACCGTCCTAATGAACCTCGGTGCAGCACACTGTGTAACACCATCCTAATGAACCTCGGTGCAGCACACTGTGTAACACCGTCCTAATGAACCTCGGTGCAGCACACTGTGTAACACCATCCTAATGAACCTCGGTGCAGCACACTGTGTAACACCGTCCTAATGAACCTCGGCGCAGCACACTGTGTAACACCGTCCTAATGAACCTCGGTGCAGCACACTGTGTAACACCGTCCTAATGAACCTCGGTGCAGCACACTGTGTAACACCGTCCTAATGAACCTCGGTGCAGCACACTGTGTAACACCATCCTAATGAACCTCGGTGCAGCACACTGTGTAACACCGTCCTAATGAACCTCGGTGCAGCACACTGTGTAACACCGTCCTAATGAACCTCGGTGCAGCACACTGTGTAACACCGTCCTAATGAACCTCGGTGCAGCACACTGTGTAACACCGTCCTAATGAACCTCGGTGCAGCACACTGTGTAACACCGTCCTAATGAACCTCGGTGCCAGGTGTATGACTGACATCCATGAAGAATAAAGAGGCACAATGCCGTGACTGGAACAATACACACATAAAATGCACATATTCTTCTTCTTATTATTATTATTATCGAAACTATGCGCTAAACCACCGGGGTCATACAGCCAATCCGCACATAGCACAATGCAACTTATGAAGACGACGTTTCGGTCCTTGGTGTGACTATTTAATGGTCCAAGTCGGACCGTAACATCGTCATAGGTTCCATTCTCCTACGCTCGGGTTATTTGTGTAATGACGTTCGTAAATCTAAATAAGGCCGGATTCTGAACACAATGCACATCATACGTTCAAGGACATAGATAAAAGATACGAAAGCTAAACCAAGGGAAGCTAGACGATAAAACAGAGAGAAGGCAAATGATAAAAAAAATAAGTCTACAAAAATATTGAGAACAGACGAGTTGATAATGATTGGCACGAGTGAAAGCGAGAGGAACGAGCACTAAATGGACACTCAGACGACTTGTAGAGACACTCAGACGACTTGTAGAGACACTCAGACGACTTGTAGAGACACTCAGACGACTTGTAGCGACACTCAGACGACTTATAGCGACACTCAGACGACTTGTAGCGACACTCAGACGACTTGTAGAGACACTCAGACGACTTGTAGAGACACTCAGACGACTTGTAGAGACACTCAGACGACTTGTAGAGACACTCAGACGACTTGTAGAGACACTCAGACGACTTGTAGCGACACTCAGACGACTTGTAGCGACACTCAGACGACTTGTAGAGACACTCAGACGACTTGTAGAGGTACAGACGATTTGTAGAGACACTAAGAAACACTTCTGAGGTGTTGAGAGGCACGTCACTTCCCCCGTCTTCTAATTATGTTATTTTTACACTATAATCTACCGTGTCCATAATTACTATCGCATTTGCTTTGTCTGCTTTCGTAAGGTGAAGTCCAGGATCTTTCCTTAATTCATGGTATAACTTAACAAATCTTTGATGACAATTGTGTTGTAGAGGTCTGAGCGAGACAGCAAAACTCAGGCACGACACAGTGAACGACACAGTGAACGACACAATGCATGGTGAAACAATCCACAGTTTTATAAAACAGACTCAGACATAGGTAGCTCACGAAGTTTAGCGGCAGGCCCAAGAACTGCATCTCAAAATTCACAAAACCTGAGTGACGACTCACCTGTGTTGACGACACACCTGTGTTGACGACACACCTGGATGACGACACACCTGGATGACGACACACCTGGATGACGACACACCTGAATGACGACACACCTGGATGACGACACACCTGAATGACGACACACCTGAATGACGACACACCTGTGTGACGTGTCCACTCTACCCATATAACCACCCGTTTTCTATCACACAAACTTTTCTTTCAAACACCTGTGTTCTGAGATAGATTTATTTAATACCATCTAACACTGAAAAAAAAAAACCTATTACCCATCATAGAAGTTCATTCATTCAACATTTTTTTCCTCTCGTTTCATAATTAAACCCAAAGTAATAATATGAATAACTCTTACTAGCATACATTCAAATATTATCCCCCCCCCCAACACACACAAAAATAAAAGACGATCGTAACTGCAAGATGATTCAGTGTTTTTTATTTCATGTATTGTCAAAAGAATTCCTGCAGTTTTTTTTTTTTTATGCTGGTAGTGTGAAGGAACCGGTGTGAAGCAGCTGGACCCACAACTCTACACATCGAATCCACCTCCTCAATGACTACATTATTTATCTTTATCTTATTTTGTAGTTTGTTACCGTGTATTTTTGTTTTGTAGTCTGTTACTATGTATTTTTGTTTTGTAGTCTGTTACTGTGTATTATTGTTTTGTAGTCTGTTACTATGTATTTTTGTTTTGTAGTCTGTTACTGTGTATTATTGTTTTGTAGTCTGTTACTATGTATTTTTGTTTTGTGGTTTGTTAGTACGTATATTATTGTCAGTGTTATTATATCTGTGAATTATGATAATGGTAATTATCAAGAGTTTGGTATTGTTTAGTAAATAATTAAATTAATGAAAATAATAGCTGGAATATTGTGTAAGATGGCATTATATTATCAGGAAAGTCAGAGGCAGGGCCAGGAGCTATGAATCGACCCCTGCAACCACAAATAAGTGAGTACATACATCAAAGTCTACCAGTTTATAATAGGAGGGTGACTGCCACATCTAAGTAGTGGTACCTCGACATAACATTAATTAATAATATCATATCCCGTTGACTTTAATGTAAGAGAAACATTTAAAAAGTTTCAAATTATATATATGGTTCAAGTAGAAACTATGACCTTCCTCTCAAAATCAACTTAGTATTACAGGAAAGTCACTGCTAAGCTGTAGCCAACTTATTAAGTTTATTCCGGTTAACACAAATACAGTTATATAGATTATTATACATAGCAGCATATGTGTAGAGAACCTGGAATAACCCAAAAAAAGTGAAAGTGATTTATTTCCATTGGGGTCCTTTAATATCAAGGTTGCTTTAATCCCTAAAATCGGGATTAAAATAAACTCAATGTGTATAACGTATATGCTCAGTATATATTATATACTGCAGTAAATACCTTACCGTGTATATCCCTTGCGGTAGAACGTAAAAGCGTGTATCAGCCAACATTTGGCCCATTAATGATCGTTCAATAAAAATCCACATTCACCCAATCCAAACAGGATTACCTAATTTACGTTAACATCACAATAGTTTAAAAAAGAACATACGGGCCTGTCCGGGATTTGAACCCGGGACCTCCTGCACCCAAAGCAGGAATCATACCCCTAGACCAACAGGCCGCTGAGTTACATACTCTAATTACTTCTATTTCTCATACTTTCCAATATGAAGGACTTTAAAAATGAAGTTCAGTGCTTTTCTGCAGGGTTCCTCTGCACTTCAAACGTTGTTAATGACATCCTCAAAGCAACAAGTCTGTTCACTTGACAGATGAGACGCAATGTTTACAGTGGAATGACGCAATAAAGAGGGCCTGTCCGGGAGTTGAACCCGGGACCTCTCGCACCCGAAGCGAGAATCATACCCCTAGACCAACAGGCCGCTAGTATACTTATTCCTGATATATTTATATACCTTTCACTCTGCCAACACTCATATTCAAAATAGTTAAGGGCCTGTCCGGGAGTTGAACCCGGGACCTCTCGCACCCGAAGCGAGAATCATACCACTAGACCAACAGGCCGCTACTAGTACATGTCTTCTTTGTATAATTAAAGTACTTTTCTGATATTTATTACAAAGAATAGTAAAACAAAAGAGAACTGGGCCTGTCCGGGAGTTGAACCCGGGACCTCTCGCACCCTAAGCGAGAATCATACCACTAGACCAACAGGCCGCTGTCCGTCTCACTTCCTACTTACTAAATAAAGCAAATTCTTTATCTATATACTATATCACTGGTTATTTAAAATGCAATAATTATGGTGCTTTTGGCTATCATGCTCACGATAGTTATCTGGTGAACATTAATATACCTGGTTATCAACTCTTAACCACAATAACCTGAATTTGCTTCACGTTTACTTGACTGTTGACAACGTAGAGACTGTCTATTTGTCTGATACCTTAAAGAATAAAGAATAAGATTTTATTTCTTTGTAAAGATTACAGTGTGTAAATACAGTTTTGGAATGCTAAGTACAAAGAAAGCCACTATCATGCCGGGGATTTCGGGCGTATTCGCTGCTTGGCAGGAGTGTCGTAAACATCTCCAGTAGTAAGGTGGTGTGACATCAGTAGGTAAGTTTATTCAGGTATACACAAATGCAGTTACACAGATTATCATACATAGCAGCATATGTGTAGAGAACCCAGGATAACCCAAAAAAGTCAGACAAAGTGACTTATTTCCATTGGGGTCCTTGGAAAACATTTGGACGTGTTTCCTTAAGACACCTGCTGTCCATGTTCACCCATCAGTAAAATGGGTACCTGGGTGTTAGTCGACTAGTGTGGGTCGCATCCTGGGACAAAACTGACCTAATTTTGCCCGAAATGCTCAGCATAACAAGCGGCTTTCTATATAGTAGTATGTCATTGATGTCAGCTACGACTGTATACCTTGTACATGTACTTGTAGTAAATAAAGATATTATCTCGAAGAGCTGCTTGTTCCACAATGTAAGGCAATTATACCAGAAAAGTTGTGACTGTGGCATTGGATCTAAGTCAGGGATCTTTCCTGCAACACAACTCAGAAGCATTAATTGTAAGGATAATTCACGATATATACAGGGTGAAGGACGAATGTATGAGTGATATTGCGACAGTGAATCGCCAGAGAAGTCATGTGAGGTGAACAACAACGCAGAATACTCTCGACTAGTGTCGTCTTATCAAGATATTGAAATGGATATAAACGGGTTACAGAAAGTAAAGTTAAAAGATGTATCTACTACATACGCATGGATCCATATCCGTGGATTACCTTTTGAAGCTGGTGAAGAGGATTTACGTGGTACGTTTGGGAAGTACGGTGAGATACTCGACGTAAAATTGGGAGTATGGCAGTGTCAGCGGTTGCAAGGTTTATTAGATGGAAGTGTGATTAAGCTGGTATTACGAAATCCAGTACCTTCATACGTTAATATAGTACAGTTTCGTATACGTCTTAGTAACATATGCAGGCCAACAGAAGACTTGTCGTGTATGTGTTAGTGTGGACCATTTTGGTAACGAGTGCCCTAAACGCAACTTACAAACAACACTTTAACATCGTTCACGGAGTAATCCGTGGGGTTAAGACATTACTGGTGTCCCAAATGTGGTAAAACGCATGTACAAGTATACCGACCAGAAAATAGTGATGGTGAATATACGGTTCAATGTGTGGGGAGTTTGACGAAGTTTTCTGCAGGGCACAAGAATGGTCACGTGCTGTGGCCAGACGAGTGTGAAGATACGATTGCTGGAACTGTTATTGATAAGGATCGTCAACAGGTGCAAGTTAACTGTTGTGAAGATTGGCAGGAAAATGACAAACGTACAGTGAAAATGGAATTATTGGAACAATAAACTATCAGGAAGTTAGTACTTTTAATTCTAGTGGGGGAGTTTTAACCCCTGGGCAGAGAACACCGACCGAGAAACGTAGCAGCGCTGAAGACCCTTTGTTGAATGGCGAGATGTTGAAAAGCACGGAAAATAACAGTCCATACTGCAGGAGGTGCAGAATATAGATGACATAATTTCGAGCGAAAGTCAATTAGTCGTAATGCCGCTTACATCAACGCAACAACTGGACACTGCTTGATTAGTCTGTTGAACAAACGGGGGCCGCTAACGTACAGGTGCCGGCAGCAACAATAGAGTGTAATGCAAGCTGAAGGTGTGGTACCAACGTGTGAGACTTCCCCTCGTCAGCAACCATCTAGACCGATAGTTAAAATGAAAACATTTTTGACTCAGAAGGTATCGTCTCCACCTAATTGAGGTGTGAGAGAAAAAGTAAAACAGATTCAAGAAAAGCTACAGGAAGATAAGATAAATGGGAAATCACGGGATTTTTTTTTTAGATTTTGACACCGAAGTGGCTAGTTTATTGTGCACCCCATATCCATCCTGTGGACGGTAGCGCAAGAGCATATGGATACACAAAAGGCCTAGACACTAGGCCCCAAAGGGGTTAACAATTGTATATTTGGGTTTATATCTACATTTCAATTATCTGTTACAAGCAGGTATCTTATTTAATGAATAAGATATCTTGACATATCACATAGGTTATTATATTGTCTATCTCTATATTCCTCAATAAGTGCACAATTAAGCACATAGTGTTCAAGACAGTGACCATATGCCTGATCACATAATTTGCATTTAGTTTGATCATCATCTGTGTCTCCCAAACTGTCAGAAGTACCTGTAGCCAAGCCTAAGCCTGGCCACTACAACATCAGTCAGTCTGTTCACATTGCAAGTTGCTCCACAAACATGCCCATCTGTGCTCGCATTATCATGAGCACAGATAGGCACGTTCATGGAAATTAATTTGGATTTATATCTACAGTTCACTTATCTGTTACAAGCAAATTTAGGAAATTTGCTTAGAATAAGTGGTATCCTACCTTCACTAATAAGATATCTTGACATGTCACATAGGTTATTATACTGTCTATCTCTATATTCCTCAATAAGTGGACAATTCAGCACATAGTGTTCAAGACAGTGACCATATGCCTGATCACATAATTTGCATTTAGTTTGATCATCATCTGTGTATCTCCCAAACTGCCAGAAGTACTTGTAGCAAAGCCTAAGCCTGGCCACTACAACATCAGTCAGTCTGTTCACATTGCAAGTTGCTCCATAAATATACTTATCTACATTCATGTTATCCTAGTGGGTTATAGATCTACTCAGGCTTCTAACTGCATTCCTATAGCTATCATTTTCATTATTTATTTCTCTCCTAATATTATTCCTAATGCTAGACACAGATATACCAAAGTTATATTCTACATTCTCCTTATGGGTGCTCTTCTTGGCTAACATATCAACTGGTTGATGTGGCACCCGGTGAAGATACTTGTCCAGTTTCCTCTTGAAGGCTTCTACACTGGTTCCAGCCAAGCACTGACCACAGTACCAGACCAAGCACTGACCACAGTACCAGACCAAGCACTGACCACAATACCAGACCAAGCACTGACCACAGTACCAGACCAAGCACTGACCACAGTACCAGACAAAACACTGACCACAGTACCAGACAAAACACTGACCACAGTACCAGACAAACAATGACCACAGTACCAGACCAAGCACTGACCACAGTACCAGACCAAGCAGTGATCAGAGTACCAGACCAAGCACTGACCACAGTACCAGACCAAGCAGTGATCAGAGTACCAGACCAAGCACTGACCACAGAACCAGACCAAGCACTGACCACATTACCAGACCAAGCACTGACCACAGAACCAGGCCAAACACTAACCACAGTACCAGACCATGTACTGATCACAGTACCAGACCAAGCAGTGACAACAGTACCAGACCAAGCAGTGACCACAGTACCAGACCAAGCAGTGACCACAGTACCAGACCAAGCAGTGATCAGAGTACCAGACAAGCACTGAACACAGTACCAGAACAAACACTGATCACTGTACCAGACAAAACACTGACCACTATACCAGACCATGCACTGACCACAGTACCAGACCAGGCAGTGATCAGAGTACCAGACCAAGCACTGACCACAGTACCAGACCAAGCACTGACCACAGTACCAAACCAAACACTGATCACAGTACCAGACCATGCACTGACCACAGTACCAGAACAAACACTGACCACTGTACCAGACCATGCACTGACCACAGTACCAGACCAAGCAGTGATCAGAGTACCAGACCAAACACTGACCACAGTACCAGACCAAGCACTGACCACAGTACCAGACCAAACACTGACCACAGTACCAGACTAAACACTGACCACAGTACCAGACTAAGCAGTGATCAGTGTACCAGACCAAGCACTGACCACAGTACCAAACCAAGCACTGACCACAGTACCAGACCAAGCACTGACCACAGTACCAAACCAAGCACTGACCACAGTACCAGACCAAGCACTGACCACAGTACCAGATCAAGCAGTGACCACAGTACCAGACCAAGCAGTGACCACAGTACCAGACCAAGCACTGACCACAGTACCAGACCAAGCACTGACCACAGTACCAGACCAAGCACTGACCACAGTACCAGACCAAGCACTGACCACAGTATTAGACCAAGCACTGACCACAGTACCAGACCAAACACTGACCACAGTACCAGACCAAGCAGTGATCAGAGTACCAGACCAAGCAGTGATCAGAGTACCAGACCAAGCACTGATCACAGTACCAGACCAAGCAGTGACCACAGTACCAGACCAAACACTGACCACACTACCAGACTAAAAACTGAGCACAGAACCAGACCAAGCAGTGATCAGAGTACCAGACCAAACTCTGACCACAGTACCAGACCAAGCACTGACCACAGTACCAGACCAAACACTGACCACAGTACCAGACCAACCATTTATCAGAGTACCAGACCAAGCTCTGACCACAGTACAAGACGAAGCACTGACCTCAGTACCAGACCAAGCACTGACCACAGTACCAGACCAAACACTGACCACAGTACCAGACTAAACACTGACCACAGTACCAGACCAAGCAGTGATCAGAGTACCATACCAAACACTGACCACAGTACCAGACCAAGCAGTGATCAGAGTACCAGACCAAGCACTGACCACAGTACCAGACCAAGCACTGACCACAGTACCAGACCAAGCACTGACCACAGTACCAGAACAAACACTGACCACAGTACCAGATCAAGCAGTGATCAGAGTACCAGACCAAGCACTGACCACAGTACCAGAACAAGCACTGACCACAGTACCAGACCAAGCACTGACCACAGTATCAGACCAAGCAGTGACCACAGTACCAGACCAAGCACTGACCACAGTATTAGACCAAGCACTGACCACAGTACCAGACCAAACACTGACCACAGTACCAGACCAAGCAGTGATCAGAGTACCATACCAAGCAGTGATCAGAGTACCAGACCAAGCAGTGATCAGAGTACCAGACCAAGCACTGATCACAGTACCAAACCAAGCAGTGACCACAATACCAGACCAAACACTGACCACAGTACCAGACTAAACACTGACCACAGTACCAGACTAAACACTGACCACAGTACCAGACCAAGCAGTGATCAGAGTACCAGACAGAGCACTGACCACAGTACCAGACCAAGCACTGACCACAGTACCAGAACAAACACTGACCACAGTACCAGATCAAGCAGTGATCAGAGTACCAGACCAAGCACTGACCACAGAACCAGAACAAACACAGACTACAGTACTAGACCAAGCAGTGATCAGAGTACCAGCCCAAGCACTGACCACAGTACCAGACCAAGCACTGACCACAGTACCAGACAAAGCACTGACCACAGTACCAGACCAAGCACTGACCACAGTATTAGACCAAACACTGACCACAGTACCAGACCAAGCACTAACGTGTTTTTTAAATAATTTTGAAGAAAATATCATAGATGAATTAATGAAAATGTCTATATTAACGTAAAATACGATGTCACATTAGTTGCATTTGTGTCCTTTTACTTAACATAACGTAAAAAGACATTTACATGTGCCCTGTACCAGACCAAACACTGACCACAGTACCAGACCAAACACTGACCACAGTACCAGACCAAGCACTGACTACAGTACCAGACCAAGCACTGACCACAGTACCAGACCAAGCACTGACCACAGTACCAGACCAAGCACTGACTACAGTACCAGACCAAACACTGACTACAGTACCAGACCAAGCACTGACCACAGTACCAGACCAAACACTGACTACAGTACCAGACCAAGCACTGACTACAGTACCAGACCAAACACTGACTACAGTACCAGACCAAGCACTGACTACAGTACCAGACCAAACACTGACTACAGTACCAGACCAAGCACTGACCACAGTACCAGACCAAGCAGTGACCACAGTACCAGACCAAACACTGACCACAGTACCAGACAAGCAGTGATCAGAGTACCAGACCAACACTGACCACAGTACCAGACAAGCATGACCACAGTACCAGACCAAGCAGTGACCACAGTACCAGACCAAACACTGACCACAGTACCAGACGAAGCAGTGATCAGAGTACCAGACCAAACACTGACCACAGTACCAGACCAAGCAGTGACCACAGTACCAGACCATGCACTGACCACAGTACCAGACCAAGCAGTGACCACAGTACCAGACCAAACACTGACCACAGTACCAGACGAAGCAGTGATCACAGTACCAGACCAAACACTGACCACAGTACCAGACCAAGCAGTGACCACAGTACCAGACCAACAGTGACCACAGTACCAGACCAAGCAGTGACCAGCAGTACCAGACCAAGCAGTGACCACAGTTCCAGACCAAAGCACTGACCACAGTCCACCAGACCGAAGCAGTGATCACCAGTCCAGACCAAACACTGACCACAGTACCAGACCAAGTAGTGACCACAGTACCAGACCAAGCACTGAGCACAGTACCAGACCAAGCACTGACCACAGTACCAGACCAAACACTATTTACAATTTCAGTTCTTTCAATTATTTGTTTCATTATGATATTTTTGTGTTGCTATCTTCTCCACAGATTCTTATCTCTTCATAATTCCATTGTTCTTTCATCAGAAAAGAGATTGGTGGTGTGGTGTGGATGGAAGGTGTTGGCTTGTGTGGTGTGAAAGAGTCGTACGGAATGTGTACATTAACTAATTTATATTTCTTTTATCAGCGACAGTCTCCCTGCGAGGTTAAGTAACAGTCAAAAAACGGAAATACCTTCCCTATGATACAACCAGTTGTTATCTTGATAGAAGTACGCAGACATCACAACTAAAGCGACCCCTGAACCTGAACAAACAATGTTCTTGTTGATGGATAAATATAGCAGAAAAGTGATGATGGTGCCCACTTGCTTGGCCATCAATGCAGTTCGTCTAAATCTCCTGTAGTTTGTCTGTCACTTCCAGTATTATTTTTCTAATTAGCGCCAGGTCATCGGTAAATAAACATATGTAGAATTCACTTCCCTCTGGTAGGTTACTTGAATAAATTAAGAATAGTAACCGAACTAGTACCGATCCTTGCGGTACTCCTTATGTTACCCTTTCCCATCCTTACATACCATTACCCCTGTCATTCCTTAATCCAGTGAACCTTGTATCCCTGTTTGCTACCATGATTTATGACCCAATATCTTGTCAGTGATCTGGTCTACCATTAGAGCCTCGCAGTGTCCACTCGTTAACCTCGTCTGTTAAGTCCCCAGTTCAGAGCCTCCAGTGTCCACTCGTTAACCTCGTCTGTTAGGTCCCCAGTTCAGAGCCTCGCAGTGTCCACTCGTTAACCTCGTCTGGTCTGATGCTTCTCTCTTCATTGTACTCTTGTGTCCTCGTGAACCTCCTTATTATTGCTTCCATGAATTTTCCTCTACATGTTTCTTGTCTTCCAGGAAGGCTCTACAAGGAAATGAACTAGGAGACTTTGTTCATTGTCCTTTGGTTATTTTTTTTTTTTGAGTTGCAAGTTATTCGGAGAGATGAACAAATCCCAGGTATATATCACCCTGTACTTTCCTTCTGATGTGTGTACATAAAAAAGGAAGTATGTACAAAGCTGGCCAATAGTGTTTATCCTTGCTTTCTCTTCAGCTCTGGTATGTTGGATCTTTTTATCTCTGTACTTGAGCCTCATACAGTCTATCGTCCCTATATGTTGACCTAGCTACAGTTATTTCCCAGTGATTCATGTCTACTCTCTTCCTCCTTTCATGCCGTTTATACCTTGACAACAACTTGATATTCAGCACTACTTACATCACATAACGAAGACGGTTCACAAAATAGTTGGCATCTCCTTTAAGAAAAGTTACTATGTATTTCAAATAGCATTACCTACTTTGTATTATCCTCTTATCTGTCCTTACCTCATCTATCGTATTTGGGCATGAGGATCTACTGCAGAAAATCATCTAAAACCAATAATAAATCAACAAAAACTGGCTGTACGAGCGTTCACCTAATCTAATGCTAGACAAAACACTCCCTCACGCATTAGAAGCTTAAACAATATATATAATATTTACTCATACTACTGTGAATACTATGTATACAGGACAATTAGTTCAAATTTAAACCCTGCTCTGAAACTTAGGCATAATACAAAAAAATCTCCTTGATACCCTTTCTGTTAGACTCGATAGTAGAGGGCAACGAGTGCCTAGCTCCCTTAATTAAAGCTTACTATACAAATACAGTAGACCCTCGGTTAACGAATACCCCGGAAATCGTGCAATTATGTAAGTATAATTTTGTAAGTTCTTGTGGAAGTGTATTTTTGGGGGTCTGAAATAGACTAACCTACGTGAAATTTTTCCTTAAGGGAGTAAATTCGTTCGGTAATGGCACTTGAGCAGACTTCAGGAGTGAAGTTTTACGAAACTCGGGGTCCAAGAAATAAGACAGATGAGCTAAGATTATCTGCAAGTGCAGGTAATATAGACATTATTGCTATAACAGAGACCTGGTTCAACTTGAAAGATAGAGATATGCCTTCTGAATGCAACATACAGGGTTATAAACTATTCCACACTGATAGGGTCAACATGAAGTGTGGTGGAGTGGCGATGTATGTCAGAGATAATTTAAATTGTTGTGTTAAACATATAAGATTAGAAACATCGGACACAGAATCGTGAAAAATTAATTTTGGGTGTGATTTATAAGCCCCCAGACCTTGATAGGGAGTGCTGTAGGTTGCTATGGGACGAAATTCATAAGGTGTCTAGATATGAAAATGTTGTGTTAAATGGAAATTTTAACTTTAGACAAATTGATTGGAACAATATGACAGGAAATCTCGAGTCTAGTGACTTTCTTGGTACGGTTCAGGATTGCTTTTTAAAACAGTTTGTGACAGAACCAACTAGAGGAAACATCCTGCTTGACTTGGTTCTTGCCAACAAAGAATCACTAGTTAATAATCTTGAGGTTAATGATGAGCTTGGGGAAAGCGATCACAAATCACTTAGTTTCGATACATCAAGGAATTACCCAGATAACTGCAATTAAGTCTCTGTGCCCGATTTCTGCTTGACAGACTTCATGGGACTGAGAAATTACCTGGTTGGGCTAAATTGGGATGACCTGACTATGGGTCAGGTAGATGGTGTTGGTTGCCAATATGACGTGTTTCAGAACATAGTGCTAGCTGGCCAGACAACTTTTATTCCGAGTAGGGAAATTAGATCAAACAAAAATGATCCCAAATGGATAAACAATATATTAAAACATCTCACTGGTCAAAAGAGAGGCACATATAGGCGCATCAAAAGAGGGGATGGGCAGTTAAGAAATCAATATATTCAATTAAGAGATACAAAAAAGGAATAAGAAAGTCGCAAGGGATTCGAAGACTAACCCAAAAGGGTTCTTTCAGGTATACAGAAGTAAGATTAGGGACAAGGTAGGCTCACTTAAGAGTAACTCAGGTCAGATCTCTGACAGTGATAAGGAAATGTGTAAACTTTTCAATACCTACTTCCTCTCAGTGTTTACTCAGGAAGATACTAGCGAAATTTCAGAATTAATAAATTATGTAGAACGAGACGATAATAAACTATGCACTATTGGGGTAAGTTGTGACATGGTCCTCAGACAAATAGAGAAATTAAAACCTAACAAATTCCCAGGCCTTGATGAACTGTTTGCGAGGGTTTTAAAGGAATGTAAAGAGGAACTTAGCATACCTTTGGCTAATCTTTTCAATATATCACTACAAACTGGCATAGTGCCAGACAAGTGGAAAATGGCAAATGTAATACCTATTTACAAGGCAGGTGACAGGTCCTTAGCTTCGAACTATAGACCAATAAGCCTTACCTCCATAGTTGGATAATTTAAGAACATAAGAGAACATAAGAAAGAAGGAACACTGCAGCAGGCCTACTGGCCCATGCGAGGCAGGTCCAAGTCTCCCACCGGCTTAAGCCAATGCCCCGACCCAGCCAGGTCAGGTTACATTCACTTAAGGAAGGAGCACGGCATCTGACCTAGTAGCACAAACTAGTCAGGTACAACTCAAACCCACCCGCACCCACTCATATATTTATCTAGCCTATTTTTAAAACTACACAACGTTTTAGCCTCTATAACTGTACTCGGGAGCTTGTTCCACTCATCGACAACTCTATTACCAAACCAATGCTTTCCTATATCCCTTCTGAATCTGAATTTATCCAACTTAAAGCTATTGCTTCGAGTCCTGTCAATACAAGATATTTTTAGCACGCTATTTACATCCCCTTTATTTATTCCTGTTTTCCATTTATATACCTCAATCATATCCCCCTAATTCTACGCCTTTCTAGAGAGTGCAGATTCAGGGCCCTCAGTCTATCCTCATAAGGGAAGATTTCTGATACATGAAATCAACTTAGTCATCCTCCTTTGTATATTTTCCAGAGCATTTATATCCATTCTGTAATACGGTGACCAAAACTGTGCAGCATAATCTAGATGAGGCCTAACCAAGGATATATAGAAGCAATTTATAGCCATCTTGAAAGGCATAAATTGATTAATGAATCTCAGCACGGTTTTACAAAGGGGCGTTCCTGTCTTACGAATTTACTAACATTCTTCACTAAGGTATTTGAGGAGGTAGATCATGGTACTGAATATGATATTGTGTATATGGACTTCAGTAAGGCTTTCGATAGCGTTCCACATCAGAGGCTGTTGAGAAAACTTAAGGCACACGGAATAGGAGAAATTTTTTCCTGGGTAGAGGAATGGTTGACAAATGGGCAGCAGAGAGTTTGCATAAATGGGGAGAAATCAGAATGGGGGCACATCACAAGCGGTGTTCCACAGGGGTCAGTGTTGGGCCCCTTGTTGTTCACAATTTACATAAACGACATAGATTAGGTGAATAAATAGCGATATAAGCAAATTTGCTGATGACACCAAAATAGGCCGTCCAATTCATTCTAATGAGGATATTAGAGCACTCCAGGAAGATTTGAATAGACTGATGCAGTGGTCGGAGAAGTGGCAGATGCAGTTTAATATAGACAAAAGCAAAGTTCTAAATGTTAGACAGGAAAATAACCATGCCACATTTAAACTAAATAATGTAGATCTTAATATTACGGATTGCAAAAATGATTTAGGAGTTTTGGTTAGCAGTAATCTGAAATCAAGACAACAGTGCATAAGTGTTCGCAATAGAGCTAACAGAATCCTTGGCTTCATATCAAGAAGCATAAATAATAGAAGTCCTTAGGTTGTTCTTCACCGTATTACAGAATGGATATAAATGCACTGGAAAACGTACGAAGGAGGATGACAAAGTTGATCCCATGTATTAAAAATCTTCCCTATGAGGATAGACTGAGGGCCCTGAATCTGCACTCTCTAGAAAGGCGTAGAATTAGGGGGTATATGATTGAGGTGTATAAATGGAAAATAGGACTCGCAGCAATGGCTTTAAGTTGGAAAAATTCAGATTCAGGAAGGATATAGGAAAGCACTGGTTTGGTAATAGAGTTGTGGATGAGTGGAACAAACTCCCGAGTACCGTCATAGAAGCTAATACGTTGTGTAGTTTTAAAAATAGGTTGGATAAATACATGAGTGGGTGTGGGTGGGTGTGAGTTGGACCTGACTAGCTTGTGCTACTAGGTCAGATGCCGTGCTCCTCCCTTAAGTGAATGTGACTGACCTGACTAGGTTAAGGCATTGGCTTAAGCCGGTGGGAGAATTGGACTTGCCTCGCAATGGCCAGTAGGCCTGCTGCAGTGTTTCTTCTTTATTATGTTCTCAGAAAGCCCTAAAATCGTTCTGTCTCTATACCTTTGGGAAACCATGGGCTCATTCTGGTCTTCCCATTGTTTCTGTTGCCTCTGGGATCGAAGTTTCCCTCCACCTACCTGCACTTTATGGCCACGTGTTCCATTATCTCATTCACTGTCTTTCCCTTCAGTTTTTATGCCACTGCACCTCATACAGGAATTGCCTCATGGCTGTATAGTACCCTCTTTTGTGTGTATGCTCACCTAGTTGTGGTTGTAGGGGTCGAGTCACAGATCCTGGCTCCGCCTCTTCACTGGCTTTGTGTGTATGTGTGTGTAGAGTTTATTCACCTGTATGTACTCACTCTATATGTGGTTTCAGAGGTGGAGTCCTAGCACCTGGCTCCCGACTCTCAACTTATCTCTTGCCAAATTTACTTTCTCCTAGCCTCGTGGGCCTTATCGTACTTATGCTTAAAATAATATAAAGAGGCTGCCTCCACCACTTCGTCGAGGTTATTCCACTTTCCGACCATCCTGAGACTGAAGGAATACTTCCTGACATCCCTGTGAACACTTACATCAACGGCCTGTTGGTCTAGTGGTATGATTCTCGCTTAGGGTGCGAGAGGTCCCGGGTTCAACTCCCGGACAGGCCCTCATATGTTTTTCTATTTGAAACTTTCAATGTTATGATGAAGGTAAAATAATAAAGGTAAGCTTGAAAGTATACACCAGCGGCCTGTTGGTCTAGGGGTATGATTCCTGCTTTGGGTGCAGGAGGTCCCGGGTTCAAATCCCGGACAGGCCCAGTTCCTTTTCGTATTGAGAAAACTTTTATGCCATAAAAAAAAAAAATTAATTAGTCGGTTGGTCTATGGTATAATTCCTGCTCCTCGATACTGTTTCAGATAATAATATTATGTACTGATATCAATACACAAATAACCTGCACTTAGGAGACTCAAACTTATGACGACGTTTCTGTCTAACTTAGCCATTAACTAGTTACACTGGGAAGCACGAAGGGAAGGGAGCCAGAATATATACGAGAGGGAGGGGCGGGGGACGGGAGTGGTTGAACTGGTGGAGGGAGTAGTAATATTGTAGTATTAGTAGTGGTAATTAGTAGAAATACTACTAGTAGTAGAAGTAGTAATGCAACATTGATAGAGGTGGCAATAAGGAAGAAATAACAGAATCTACCTAGGCTGAAGGGAGGAAAGGCAATAAAAATATAGGAAAGATGAAGAGGCAGGGAAAGGAGGGAATAAATATCAGGTCAAGTCACGAGTTGGAGCATTTGACAATGTAATTAGAAAGGAAGGCATCTACAAAGCCAGGAGTAAGAGTCATATCAGGAATGTTGTGTATAAACGATGCTTCAACAAGACGGCGTCTGTGAAGGCTAGAAGAAGGGCAGACAGTTTTGGCAGAGGACCAGTTAATAGGATGACTATGATCTCCAAGACGACGGAAAAGAGCGAATCTCAGTAAGGGAAACATTTCTTTTGTACTCCCTTAGTCTGTCAGAAAGTGATCGACCAGAATCTCCAAAGTATTAGAGGAGAAGAAGAGCAGGAAATGGATTAAATTCCGAACAAGATTACTACGAAGAGTATTAGTTTAGCGAAAAGACAGTTTGATGCCTCAAGAAATTTCCACTCTTCGCAGTTTGTTCTCTCGCCTTGACTACCCTTCTGATTTCATAAACTGCCTACTCACATGTTAAGCTGACTTTCTTCTCTCCCAAACTCTCCTGAGAAATTTCCTATCCTTTGCCCTCCCTCTATTTCCAGTCTCAATCTTAACAACACTCTCCTTTCTCGAGACATCAAACTTTCTCTTCGACAAACTAATACAAGGTACTTCGAGTACCTTGGGAAACTAAATGTAAAGGGAAGATTGGCAAGTGAGGATGTGAGAAGCCAGACCATACAGGAGGGAACTTTGCAGGAATGAGGGAATTCTTGAATGTGGTGCAGTGGGAAAGGAAAATGGAAGGAAAGTCAACGGATGAGATGATGGGAAGCACTAGAGGAAAAGAATAACTTCATATACAGACGAACAATTAGGAATAAAAAAGACAAAGAGAGCTCTTGGATTATCCAAATATGCAGAAAGGCAAAAAAGAGAAGAGTCTGAATATGAAAAACTATAGGAAGCAAAGGTTAGATAGGAAGAGATCCGAGCAGATTAGCCAGAAATGAATATGCAAGGTTGAGGAGAGGCTAAGCAACAATCTGAGAATGACATAGAAACAAAGGCCAAGTCTGAACCAAAACTGCTTCACTGCCACATCAGAAGGGAATCAATAGTAAAAGACCAGGTAATTTGACTAAGGAAGGAAGAAGGAGAGGTCACAGAAAAATGACAAGAAAGTCTGCCAAGTGCTGAACAAATGATTAAAGGAGGTCTTCTCAGTGGAAACAGGGGCAGTGCCTGAAAGACTATGGAAAAAAATACACCAACAAGTAATAGACACCATACACATGATGGAGATGGTTACATCAAAGACGGTAAGACCTGACAGGGAGTCACCATGGATTCTGAGAGAGGGAGCAGAAGCATTGTCAAAATCACTAGCTATAATCTAAAACAAATCAGTGAACACTGGATAAATGCCAGAGATCTGGAAGACGGCGAATGTAGTACATATATTTAAGAAAGATAGGCAGGAGGAACTGAATTACAGGCCAGTTTTGCTTACTTGTACATCATGCGTGCTTCTCCTCCTGCTATTGATGCTTCCGGAATGCACTCCATTTCCTGTCAGAAAGTGATCGACCAGTCTCCAAAAGAGACTGGTCGATCACTTTCTGACAGACTAAGGGATTACAAAAGAAATGTTAGCCTTACTGAGACTCGCTCTTTCCGTCGCAATGCACAACATATTAGGGGCTTTTGGCATGTACATCTCATTAATAACTATGTAATAACTATGTAATAGCTATGTATAACTATGTCTACCATATATAATTGTACCATGTCTCAATAAAGTATTATTGGAGATCACAGTCATCCTATTAACTGGTCCTCTGCCAAAACTGTTTGCTCTTCTTCTATCCTTCACAGACGCCGTCTTGTTGAAGCATCCTTTATACACAACATTCCTGATATGACTCTTACTCCTGGCTTTGTAGATGCCTTTCTTTCTCATTACATTGTCAAATGCTCCAACTCGTGACTTGACCTGATATTTATTCCCTCCTTTTCCTGCCTCTTCATCTTTCCTATATTTTTATTGCCTTTCCTCCCTTCAGCCTAGGTAGATTCTGTTCTGCGGGGTTTTGTTCTGCAGGAATTTTGTCCTACCCCTGTGGGACATTAGCTCCTGCAGAGGTCCTCTTTTCTCTTGTTCTTTAGACTACCTCCACTATTACTGCTACTGTTATTTCTTCCTTATTGCCACCTCTATCAATGTTGCATTACTACTTCTACTACTAGTAGTATTTCTACTAATTACCACTACTAATACTACAATATTACTACTCTCTCCACCAGTTCTACCACTCCCGTCCCCCGCCCCTCCCTCTCGTATATATTCTGGCTCCCTTTCCTTCGTGCTTCCCTGTGTAACTAGTTAATGGCTAAGTTAGACAGAAACGTCGTCATAAGTTTGAGTCTCCTAAGTGCGGGTTATTTGTGTATTGATATCTGTACATAATATTATTATCTGAAACAGTATCGAGGAGCAGGAATTATACCAAAGACCAACCTTACTATTTTTTTCTTTTTATGGCATAAAAGTTTTCCCAGTAGGAAACACACCGCCCACAGGATGGATATGGGATGCATAATAAATTATTATTATAATAATGGGGAGCGCTAAACCCGTAGGATTATACAGCGAATGTGGGGAAGAATGGAAGGTATTCAGACTCAATTCAGGGAACTGGAGCACAGGTCTAATTCCCTTGATCAAGAGCCCCTCACCAGCTTCAAGGAACCTCCCTTGAGGGTGGTGCATAATAAAGATACTAAACTAACTAAACCAGTAGGAAAAGGAACTGGGCCTGTCCGGGATTTGAACCCGGGACCTCCTGCACCCAAAGCAGGAATCATACCCCTAGACCAACAGGCCGCTGGTGTATACTTTCAAGCTTGCCTTTATTATTTTACCTTCATCATAACATTGAAAGTTTCAAATAGAAAAACATATGAGGGCCTGTCCGGGAGTTGAACCCGGGACCTCTCGCACCCTAAGCGAGAATCATACCACTAGACCAACAGGCCGTTGACGTAAGCTGTCGCGCTATCTATACACCTTTCTCTTAAACTGAAACGTAAAACGCGTAAGAAAAACTGTGTTCGTTCGGAATTTGAACCCGGGATCTCAAGCAGTCAACGCGGGAACCATAACCTTAGACCCACAAGTCTCTGGTCAACCTTCTGTGACTATATTTATTTACTCAATGGATTTAAACTGAAAAAGAATGGTTTTCAAACTTACAATTTACTAAAACTTCCTAAAAATATTTGATTTAACCTGCAATGGAACAGAAATATACTTGATTCATTATGTTTATGAAGTGAGAAAGAGTAATTTTTCTGCACCGTCCCCAATTAACTTTCATTCCCATTTCCTTTATAAAATTAAATAGATTAATTCAAGGTAAATTTTGAAGCCAAATATGATGTGTCACCAAGCTAATGATCTAGCATCTAGCACAGTGCATCCCTTCCTCAAATTATGCATTTATGTCTTTCTCCAATAACACTGTTGCAGCAGGAAAGTCTTCAATGGCATAGAGCTGGCTACCGTCTACCTAGAGTGGGTTTTCACCTTCGAAGTCGAATTATTCCCTATACTCAGACTTTTACAAACTTCCATACCTGGCAAGTATCGATATATGTTAGAACCAAGACAGAAGAAGATTACCTAACTTTGCTTGGGTCTAGATCGACTATATTACACTAACCCATGAATGGATCATGGGCATCGCTCTTACTGCTCAGAAGGATGGTAGCCTTTTTCGTGGATATCTCTCGCGGAGATATCTCACCTTCACGAAATATGAAAGATATCAGGTAATGAAAAAAATATATGCTTTCCATACTGTTGTAAACAAGTGCCATAGTATGGTACAGGGGTCACATGTGGCAGGAAATATTAAAGAAGGTCTAGTCAGTGGGTAACAGAGGCGACATTCAGGAAGTATGGATGGATTCTCACTGAAAGGTAGTTAATTATTTAGGTACAGCTCCACATAAAAACAATTATCATACATTATAACGTGTGTAAATTACCTAGGATACCCCCCCCCCAAAAAAAAAAAAGGTCAGACAAAGTGAAGGTTAAAGTTACTTGGTTTGTCAGGGAAAAAAGGGATCGGAGTTTTCATGTGGAAAATATAAATAAAAAATAAATTTATGACCGAAAATATAAAAGAGAACGAGAACTTTAACACCTTTATTAAATAAACCTAACTTTAAAACAATAAACTGACAAAATTATTCCTCAACATCTGCGGAGATGTAATAATATTGGTAGAATTACCGACAATATGTTAAGTAAAAGGACACAAATGCAACTAATGTGACATTTTATTGTGGCAACGTTTCGCTCTCCAGGAGCTTTCTCAAGCCGTTAGGCTTGAGCGAAACGTTGCCACAATAAAATGTCACATTAGTTGCATTTGTGTCCTTTTACTTAACATCTGCGGAGATGTCTATAAGGACCATATAAGTCAGGGACGATTACTGACATTCTCCATAAAGTGATAAAACTATAATCCATTTAGCTGAAGTGTCAAAAGTGCCCTGACGCGAAAGACAGACCAGTTGATGAGTCAGTTGATGAGTCAGTTGATGAGTCAGTTGATGAGTCAGTTGATGAGTCAGTTGATGAGTCAGTTGATGAGTCAGTTGAGCAGCAGGTGGATAAAACAAGAGGGTTCAAACACCTCCGTCAGAAGCAGTTCACGATACAGTGTTTATACGGAAATAGGTGACACTTGAGTGCATGTTGAAAGCTCAAGGTTATTTCGGACAAACTTAAGCCTAACTTAAGACTACAAGGCAGTAAGTAAGTATTTAAGCACAGGTACATATAAGTACAATTTAGTGATGTATCGGATATCCGAATCCGCATCCGCATCCTCAGAACATCCGCACAATTTCTTACATCCTTACACACACAACCCGCACATATAAAAAAGAGAGGAGCTTACGACGACGTTTCGGTCCGACTTAGACCACTCCACTACTACTACCACTACCACTACTACCTTCATTATTACCCCTCCACCACTTTCTTGTGGCCTCCCCTGTCTGCCTGCCTATAAATACCCCTTCCTCCTGTCCTGTGTCCCCCCGTCACAGTCAGTGTCACAGTCGCTCCACATCAAGAAGTGTCCCTACGATCCCCATTGGGGAGGGAACCTCTACCTCATCTACAACCTTGTACCAAGATGAATTATTCCAACAGAATCAAGATTAAACCTTCCACTGGGACGGTTAATGACTCCTCCAAGCTTGCTCTTGCTGTGGCCGTCAGGGGCGGCTTACATGTCAAAATCAATACAATCCTAACACTCCAAGAAGCCTTCATTGTTGTATGTGAAGACGATGTTGAGGCTGAAAAGTTATTAACCTCCTCTGCTTTGTCCACTCTATCAGACCGTGGCTTCAAAGTCATGTCCTCTCCTGCCTTTCGGGCTAAGAGGACTGTATTCTTGAAAAGACTTAACAAACTGATTACCACACAACCTGTTGAAGACCTAAAGACCTCCATTGAAGAACAAAATCCCTGGGCTTCAGTGGAAAGCATTATCAAGATTCCTACTGCCTCCTCCATGCTAAAAATCACTTTTACTGATGTGTCAATGGCTGCCCAAGCTATGGCTGTAGGCCTGGCCATATACTACTACTTTATTAACTCCTTTCATATTGAAGCTGAGAGGTACCATCATATTACTCAATGCTGGAGTTGCTACTCTTACTTACACTCTACAAAAGACTGCCCCACAAAAAAAAAAAAAAAAAAAAAAAAAAATCTGCTCTACCTGTGGGTCTGTAGACTTGCACTTCTACTGCCTCACTTAAGTGTCTCAACTGCAAAAACAATCACCATACTCTCGCGGCAAAGTGCCCCACTCGTCGAGAAATCCTGAAAAAAAAAAGGAAAGCAGAACAGAAGAAGACACCTTCCAAGTCACCTACTTATGCTGCCATCACCAAACTCCAGGACGACACTACAAAACTTTTAAAAGCTACCCAACCCTCCACCACCGCTCCACCAGCTTGTGAATCTACGAAAATTCATTACTGTATGCTATATGCACACATGCATAATATGGTGATACCAGGCACCTTCAACACTGTTATTAACGAGCTCTTTCGATTGAACAACATGCCAAACTTTACTTTTCCAGACTCTCCACCATCTGTCGATATCATCAAGCTCACCAAAGATGTCTACCTGGAGAGAATTCCAGGGATCAACGCCCTCGCGACCCGGTCTGTGACCAGGCCTCCTGTTGGACCAGAGCCTGATCAACCAGGCTGTTACTGCTGGCCGCACACAGTCCAACGTACGAACCACAGCCTGGCTGATCAGGTACCGACTTGAGGTGCCTGTCCAGTGCCTGCTTGAAGACAGCCAGGGGTTTGTTGGTAATCCCCCTGATGTATGCTGGGAGGCAGTTGAACAATCTTGGGCCCCTGACACTTATTGTGTTGTCCCTCAACGTGCTAGTGGCACCCCTGCTCTTCATTGGGGGAATGTTACATCGCCTGCCGAGTCTTTTGCTTTCGTAGGGAGTGATTTTTGTGTGCAAGTTTGGTACTAAGCCCTCGAGAATTTTCCATGTGTATATAATAATGTATCTCTCCCGCCTGCGTTCTAGAGAGTACAGGTTTAGGAACTTCAAGCGTTCCCAGTAGTTGAGGTGGTTTATCGCAGTTATGTGTGCCGTGAAGGTTCTCTGCACATTTTCAAGGTCAGCAATTTCACCCGCCTGTTGGCAATGTCACAACACCTGAAATTCCATCTCCAAGAAACAGCCAATCAGCTGCTTCCAACATCACCACCGCTGTGGACCAATCAGCAACCTTACCTGACCCACCTAAGTCTTCCACCTTCTCTGCTACTACTAATGAACCATCTGCTCTATCTCCAACTCAACCACCAAAATCCAAGAAAGCCAAGACACTCCCTCCTGAAAATCCACTTCGAAATATTCCAAGACCAGAAGAAATGGAAGAGGAAACAATATTTAAACCAACTGAACCCCTCACTTTCTACACATAATCCTCGCACCCCGACGCTATATGCACCTCAAGTCATCTACTCCATGCGTCATGGTAGTATCAAGTACACTGTTGCTGCTGGCTGCAATTGCAGAATTAGAAAAAGACAAAACCTTGATCAAACTTACTTTATTGTCAAAACCTGCTTTCAAAAGACTTCAAAATGGTTCTCAGACAGGAACGTAAAACTAATAAGAACACAGGTATGTAGAGTTTTCTATCCACCAATCACCGATGATCCTGTCTAATCTCTGCATACTTAACGACCAATCATATTGAAGCATGCCTTCCTCTCCACCCCGCCTACCACCGATCTCCAGCAACCATTCACCGACCAGTTCTACCATGATGCAGCCTGCACAGCTTGCCCACATCGCCCATATCACCAGCCAAGTCATGATCTCTCCAGCTCTATCTCACGATCGCCTCAGCTGCTGGGTTAAGCCCTGGCTCTATCTCTACGACTGAACACTCCTCTCCAGTGCTACTCTTCGTCTGTCCCGTCTTCCCCGCTCATCCCATTGGGATCTTACCTGAACTCGTTCGTTCGTTCGTTCCTGTGTGTTAGTGTGACTTTGTAAATGGTCCAAGTCGGACCGAAACGTCGTCGTAAGCTCCTCTCTTTTTTATATGTGCGGGTTAAACCATACCACGGGTGGGGTTCGAACCCGCGGTCAGAGAGTCTCAAAACTCTAGACCGTCGCGTAAGCCACTGGGCCAGCTAGCTTCAATAAGGTTCATCCAACTAGGTATATTTCTACACCATAGGAAGGTTAGCATAGGCACCACTGTGTCCACAAATGCAAGTGGACACAGTGGTGCCTATGCTAACTTCATATGGTAGAAATATACCTAGTTGGATGAATCTTATTGAAGCTAGCTGGCCTAGTGGCTACGCACGGTCTAGAGTTTGAGACTCTCTGACCGTTACCAGTGGTATGAATTTGTTTGCAAGCGTGTCATTACGATTTCGTGAGTCATGTGCGGGTTGTGTGTGTATTGTTCCAGTCACGGCATTGTCCCTTTTTTGTTATTTCTTACATCCTTATTCGCATCCGCATCCGTATTTCACTGCAAACAGATATCCGCATATACATCCGCATCCGAAATCCGCGGAACATCCGCACAATTTCTTACATCCGCATCTGCATTACCATCCGCAGAATGAGTGAGTAAGACATCCGTATAAACATCTGCATCCGCGGATATCTAAATTTTCACATCCGATACATCCCTAGTACAATTATCATAGTGTAAATTACCTAGGATAACCTAAAAATAAAAGTCAGACATATCATTGTACATGATTATAAGGAAAATTAACTGGATTATAATCTAGAGAAATAGCAAACATCAACTAAAACTAAAGGAATTTTACAGGAATCAAGAAACGCGGGAAGAACTAAAAGCCATAAATGAAATTGAACGAAACCCAAAGTATATCTTTTCTTATGCCAAATCAAAGTCGAGAACAACAACCAGTATTGGGCCCCTACTTAAACGGGATGGGTCCTACACAGATGACAGCAAGGAAATGAGTGAGTTACTAAAGTCCCAATATGACTCAGTTTTTAGCGAGCCGCTAACCAGACTGAGAGTCGAAAACCTAAATGATTTTTTTATGAGAGTGCCACAGAACTTGGCAGACGCAAACCTATCTGACATTACCCTGACGCCAAATGACTTCGAAAAGGCGATAAATGACATGCCCATGCACTCCGCTCCAGGCCCAGACTCATGGAACTCCGTGTTCATCAAGAACTGCAAGAAGCCCCTATCACGTGCTTTTAACATCCTATGGAGAGGGAGCATGGATACTGGGGTCGTCCCGCAGTTACTAAAAACAACAGACATAGCCCCACTCCACAAAGGGGGCAGTAAAGCAATGGCAAAGAACTACAGACCAATAGCGCTAACGTCCCATATCATAAAAATCTTTGAAAGGGTTCTAAGAAGCAAGATCGCCACTCATCTAGATACTCATCAATTACACAACCCAGAGCAGCATGGGTTTAGAATGCTCTAGAAGACAAACAGAATGCAGATGTTATATACATAGACTTTGCAAAAGCCTTTGACAAGTGTGACCATGGTGTAATAGCACACAAAATGCGTGATAAAGGAATAACAGGAAAAGTTGGTAGATGGATCTATAATTTCATAACAAGTAGAAAAGTAGTAGTCAACAGAGTAAAGTCTGAGGCAGCTACTGTGAAAAGCTCTGTTCCACAAGGCACAGTACTTGCTCCCATCCTGTTCCTCATCCTCATATCGGACATAGACAGGGATATAAGCCACAGTGCCGTGTCTTCCTTTGCAGATGACACCCGAATCTGCATGACAGTGTCCACCATTGAAGACACTGCAAGACTCCAAGCAGACATCAACCAAATCTTTAAATGGGCTCCAGAAAACAATATGAAGTTCAATGATGAGAAATTTCAATTACTCCGATATGGAAAGCGTGAGGAAATTAAAATCTCATCGGAGTATAAAACAAATTCCAACCACACAATAGAGCGAAAAACTAATGTGTAGGACCTGGGAGTGATAATGTCAGAGGATATCACCTTCAAGGACCATAACACTGTAGCAATCACATCTGCTAGAAAAATGAGAGGATGGATAATGAGAACCTTCAAAACCAGGGATGCCAAGCCCAGGGTGACACTTTTCAGATCGCTTGTTCTATCTAGGCTGGAATATTGCTGCACACTAACTGCACCTTTCAAGGCAGGTGAAATTGCTGACCTAGAAAATGTGCAGAGAACCTTCACGGCACACATAACTGCGATAAACCACCTCAATTACTGGGAACGCTTGAAGTTCCTAAACCTGTACTCCCTAGAACGCAGGCGGGAGAGATACATTATATACACTTGGAAAATCCTAGAGGGAGTAGTACCAAACTTACACACGAGAGTCACTCCCTACGAAAGCAAAAGACTCGGCAGGCGATGTAACATCCCCCCAATGAAAAGCAGGGGTGCCACTAGCACGTTGAGAGACAACACAATAAGTGTCAGGGGCCCAAGACTGTTCAACTTCCTCCCAGCATACATCAGGGGGATTACCAACAAACCCCTGGCTGTCTTCAAGCAGGCACTGGACAGGCACTTAAAGTCGGTACCTGACCAGCCAGGCTATGGTTAGTACGTTGGACTGCATGCGGCCAGCAGTAACAGCCTGGTTGATCAGGCCCTGATCCAACATGAGGCCTGGTCACAGACCTGGCCTCAGGGGAGTTGACCCCTGGAACTCTCTCCAGGTAAACTCCAGGTAGTAGTTTATAGGTACTATTTTGTACATTAGATGACATTCGATTCAGGAGCTGGAGTTCAGTTCAATTCAAGAACTCGAACAATTAATTTGGGTTATAGTCTAGTAAGGTTATAAGTACACGTTGACAAATGTAATATCTTATTATCTGCTAAAAACACATACTAATATTTAACTATAACAAAATCATTCTATTTCTCTAGTACTAAGTAGTAAATAAGTCATTAGAATAAGTCTGCCCATAATGCCATGGCATCATAGTGGCTCTCCTTGCTCTTCAATTCTAAATTGTAATTACAAAATCTCGATATAAACTTGCATTATTATTATTATTATTATTATAATCAAATAGAAGCGCTAAACCACAGGGGTTAGATATAAACTTTCAAAGCAATAAAATTTACTTTACTTTACATTAGATGAGTTAAGAGAGTTGTTAGATACCTCCATGAAGTTTGAACAGCTCAGTAGACATAGCTCCTGATTCCATAGGTAGGCATTAAGTCCTTACACAACAATATAAGACCACATAAAGCCTGTAGAGCAAATATATTATTGTAGAGCCGCCTGAGCTGCTAGTTTGTTATGCACCTCATGCCCAGCCTGTGAGCGGTAGCGCAAAAATAAAATTCCAACTAGTTTGATAGTTCTTTTCTGACAATATTTTTTACTCTTCTATTTGAGAAACCAAAATTATATTTGACATTCTCTTTATTAAATGTTTGTTTACCTAAGTTATCAGCTTTGTCATGCTCCTGGAGACTTATTTGAGAGAGAATCCACGAAAACAACTACAATTGTTTTTAATAATTTGTGTATATCTGTGCCTAGCTTCATACACACGAAGGCTACATTCAGGTCTCAGGTTATTTTGTGAAAGTAATGAAGAAAAAGAGTTAAAATTAAACTGTCCGAGGTCGTAGTTTTTACAAGCTTGAGAGCAACAAGTGTGGTAAACAATTCAGTTTGTAAGGTGGAAGCCCAGTTATTAATTCTCATACATCTCTGTATTATAGTGTACCATCAGGCTGGTTTACGATAGGCAGCAGTTTCTGTCCTCCCGCTGTCAGTGTGAAGGGAGCCATCAGCGTACAAACCACGGAACTAGGTATTACCAATAAACCCCTGAAGTCAGTACATGACTAGCCGGGCTGTGGTTTGTACGTCGGTTTACGTGCGGCCAATAGTAACAGCCTGGTCGATTAGGCCCTGATCCACCGCGAAGCCTGGTCATGGATCGGGCCACGGGGGTATTGACCCCCGAAACACCCTCCAGGTATACGGGTGGGGTTTGAGCCCATAGCGAGCGAGATCTTAAAACTCCAGGTTTGTGTCTGCAAGTCATATATTTGTTCCAGATTAGATTTTGCCACCGAAGTGGCTAGTTTATTGTGCACCCCATATCCATCCTGTGGACAGTAGCGCAAGAGCATACGGATACACAAAAGGCCTAGGAGCTAGGCCCCAAAAGGGTTAACAATTGTACATTTGGATTTATATCTACAGTTCACTTATCTGTTACAAGCAAATTTAAGAAATTTGCTTAGTATAACTGG
Source organism: Cherax destructor (assembly GCA_009830355.1). Lineage (NCBI taxonomy): Eukaryota > Metazoa > Arthropoda > Malacostraca > Decapoda > Parastacidae > Cherax > Cherax destructor. Next base: position 47,915 of record WNWK01013358.1, read on the forward strand.
TATCTTATTTTCATTAATAAGATATCTTGACATGTCACATAGGTTATTATACTGTTTATCTCTATATTCCTCAATAACTGGACAATTAAGCACATAGTGTTCAAGACAGTGACCATATGTCTGATCACATAATTTGCATTTAGTTTGATCATCATCTGTGTATCTCCCAAACTGCCAAAAGTACTTGTAGCCAAGCCTAAGCCTGGCCACTACAACATCAGTCAGTCTGTTCACATTGCAAGTTGCTCCACAAACATACTTATCTACGTTCATGTTATCATAGTGGGTTATAGATCTACTCAGGCTTCTAACTGCATTCCTATAGCAATCATTTTCATTATTTACTTCTCTCCTAATATTATTCCTAATGTTAGACACAGATATACCAAAGTTATATTCTACATTCTCCTTCTGGGTACTCTTCTTGGCTAACATATCAACTTTATCATGAAGGAGTAATCCAATGTGTGATGGAATAAATAGCAATTGTACATTAATTCCTTTGTCCCGGATTTTTGAGTATCTATACCTGGCCCAGTCCTTCGACCCATCATGTGCCTGTAATCTTTGGACTACCGCCCACAGGATGGGTATGGGGTACCCACAGGATGGGTATGGGGTTCCCACAGGATGGGTATGGGGTGCCCGCAGGATGGGTATGGGGTGCCCACAGGATGGGTATGGGTGCACAATAAAGATATGCCAAAACATCTTTGTTGATGATAAAATATCTTAGTCTTAGGTTGTATCCACATTTTGCTTAGACTAAATGAATGAACGGTTTTTATAGAGGAGAATACACCTCAGTTACGACCAGTTTTTTTTAGTGGTAATATCTTTTTTTAGCTTGTATTCCATACTGTATTGTGTACATCAATTATATGAAGTTATTGTAAAATATGAATTTACTAATATTTCTTTCTAGTGCAGTATAACAATATTCAGTGAGGCCTGACAAAGTACGTAAACAAGTAAGTTGTGGGGAATTAAGAGATTACCTGTCTGGGCTTCACCGCCACTTACCACAAAATAATCTCCCGGGGAGTGGACCGACTAGTATAATTTTACCGCGGTTACCCCCGTTGAGACGTGTGAGAAAACTTGACCCACTCCTGGTCGCATCCAAGGGATCCCTTCGATATTCTCACTCTAAATCCACATCTATCCTTGACCAGTTTATTAAGAATGGGTAACATCAATAGTTACGGTATTGTTAATTTTAAGTGGACTGTATGGGTTAATATCTGACTGATTGGGGAGAAGGAGGAGAGAGTACAGTTTGTTATTATTATTATTATTATAATCAAATAGAAGCGCTAAACCACAGGGGTTATACAGCGCAGTACAGTTTGTTAATATCACTCACCCTTCATCTGCGTCTTGGGTGTTCACTGGAGACCTTCATTATTCCCACCATAGACCTACATTATCCCAACATACCTACTGGCCAGAGGGCAGTAAACCAGCAATCCGGGATAGCAACCTCACATCCACCGAGCCACCTCGGCGGACAAAAGAAAGGGCGGCTGGATATCCGGCACAAAGCATACCGCCTTCGGTCACCACCCCCGGAATCCGAAAGGTCGCCTCCAGAGATACACCCGTCGCCCGAAAGATACCCAAGGCCACCCCCCGGGAGACCGGAGAAGGATCGGGACATCCCCAGGCGATCCAGATTCCACGGCAAACTACACCACCGCCAAGGACCTCAACGGAATGGGATGGACCACGATACCCTTCCCCCTACCTAGGAACTAGAATGCCTGTGGAGGGAAGCTCCCAGGGTAAAAATGGGAAGGAAATAAGGGAGGGATGAGGAGGAAAGGGAAAAAAAGGGAGGATGGGGTTAGTTAGTTTGATATCTTTATTATGCACCCCATACCCATCCTGTGGGCGGTAGTCAAAAGATTACAGAGGTACATAATGGGTCCAGGGACTGGACCTCAAAGTTTGATAGCTGAGCAAGTTACAAAGGTAATGAACTCAGATGGTCACAATCATGACAAGTTACAAAGGTATTTGCAGATTACAGAGGTATATATAGGGTCCAGAGACTGGGCCACAAAGTTTTGATAGCTGAACAAGGTACAATGGTAATGGAAGATTGAGGATGGGGAAAATGGGAAAAGGGAGGGGGGATTGGGGGTAATTAGGTTCGGTCTGAGGAAGACCAAAAGGTCAAATTCCTCAGACCAAGAGCTGTCATTTGTGTAGGACCTATCCCATTCAAGGAGGGGCCCAATACTGGATGTTCTCTACTTTGATTTGGCATAAGAAAAGAAATACTTTGGGTTTCTTTCAATTTCATTTATGGCTTTTAGTTCTTCCCGCATTTCTTAATTCCTGTAAGATTCCTTTAGTTTTAGTTCGATGTTTGCTATTTCTCTGACCAATGTCTCCCTGTGTATTTCAGATAGTATTTTGGCCTCTTGTAGTCGCTCTGTTATTCTTTGCCTTTGCCTGTATAGGGAGCGCCTTTCTCTTTCTAGTTTACATCTTCTCCTTTTCCTTAAGGAAATTTGCCTTGAGCAAACCTCAAGTGCCACATAATTAATTTGTTCTAAACATAGGTTAGGATCCGTGATGCTTAGGCTATCTTCCCAGTATGAAATATGAAAAACAATATAGAAGGGGTCTAATAACCAGAGAACAATCCAAACGCTACTCATCAATCCTGATAAGAAGGTCCAAAAAATTGTATTATGAGAACAGACTCCAGACCGTAAAAGGTGATATGAAAAAGACCTGGAAAACCCTATCTACAATTCTAGGAAATAAAAAGATATCCACGAACAATACCATCAAATTATCAAAAACAGACGAACCCCTACTCTCACCAACTGAGACAGCAAACAGACTTAATGTTTTCTTCTCCACCATAGGAAAGAATCTAGCGAGTAAAATCCCAAGCTCGAACACTCGTCCAACAGACTACCTCACCAACACCTACCCAGATACACTATTCCTAGCTCCTACCAACTCACTTGAAGTCTCGCTCATAATCAACACCCTTAAAAACAAAGCAGGAGACATAAACAGCTTACCACCCTTTATGTACAAAAAAGCTACACACGTACTGTCACCAATTATAGCAGCATTATTCAATAAATCCATTGAATCTTCTACCTTCCCATCAATTCTCAAAATAGCTAGGGTCACCCCGATCCACAAAGGAGGTGACCAAACTGACCTGAACAATTATAGACCAATCTCATATTTACCACTGCTGTCTAAAATCTTCGAAAAATTAATTCATAAACAGATCTATTCCTACCTCGTCTCACACAATGTACTAAACCCCTGTCAATTTGGATTCAGGACCAACAAGAGCACAAACGATGCTATAACACACATGTTAGAGTTAATATACACCGCACTTGAGAAGAAAGAAGTTCCGCTGGGAATCTTCATAGACCTACGCAAAGCATTTGATACAGTGGACCATGATTTATTGCTCACAAAATTAGCGCACTATGGTATTAGGGGACACCCCCTCAACTACCTAAAGTCGTACCTTAGCAACAGAAGTCAGTACGTGTACACAAATGGAGAGAACTCTTCCACACAACAAATTACAGTCGGTGTCCCTCAAGGTAGTTGTCCTGGGGCCACTCCTATTCCTCATTTACATAAACGACCTACCGAATGCATCACAACTACTCAAACCCATTTTGTTTGCAGATGACACAACATATGTCTTCTCTCACCCAAATCCAGTCATACTAGCCAACACAGTTAATGCCGAATTACAGAAAATATCAACATGGATGATGACAAATAAGCTTACTCTCAATACGGACAAGACCTACTTCATTCAGTTTGGAAACAAAGCTGCAAATGTTCCACTTAACATAACGCTAAATGGTTCACCCATCACAAGGCTCACAGAGGGAAAATTCCTAGGAATCCACCTTGACAGTAGTCTTAAATTCCAAACACACATACAACAAATTTCCAAGAAAATCTCAAGGACAGTAGGTATATTATCTAAGATACGCTATTATGTGCCACAACCAGCTCTCATTGCACTATATCATTCTCTTATCTACCCTTATCTCACCTATGGAATCTGTGCATGGGGATCAACAACATTAAATCACCTTAGACCACTCATAACCCAGCAAAAGGCTGCAGTCAGGATGATATCAAATTCCCACTCTAGACAGCATACTCCACCTATATTCAGAACCTTAAAACTACTCACCATAAAAAATATTCATACCTATTCATGTGCCTTCTACATACATAAAACTCTACATGCTAATATCAACCCTCCACTCAGAATTCTCCTCAACAACTTTAATAGGTCCCACGACCATGACACAAGACACAGATCACTGTTTGACATACCCCGAGTCCATTCTAACCAATGTAAAAATTCTATGCACATAATGGGCCCCAGAATCTGGAATTCATTACCAGTAAATATTAAGTTAACATTGTCGGAAAATCAATTCAAGACCCTTCTCAAAAATCACCTACTCACCCTATACTAAATACTCATACTGTAACAAACTTTCAAACCCATTATTATTTATCTCAATTTGATATGTTCATCCTCCTTAACACTTGTTGCAATTTCATATCATCATATTGTCATTTAAAATCTTATAGTATTGCGCCCCCTGAATTGGGCCTCAATGTATATAATGTATATTTCCATTTTCTATAATTTTATATTGCTGATAGTCTCGATAATAGCTAAATCGTTAATATCTTGCTTTATATTATTATTAGACTATTATTTAACTTAGCTATATTTATTAGGTAGGATGTAATATTTTATATTATGGTGTTGGAGTGTCGTACTGCCTTGGTGTTGGCAAACTACTGTTATGCTGCCGGCGTCTAGTTGCTGGGAGGAGTCAGTCTCTGAACACACCTGAGCTGGGTGGTTGTTCCTCTTTCCTCTCTCTCTCTGGTCTGCTGACCCTCGTCGAGTCAACACCTCACTCTATTTCTACTTGTTTTCTCGACATTAGACTCTGTTGGGTAGAGTATGCTTTCGTTGGTGAGGTGAATCATACTTCTCAGGACTCTGTGTAACTCTGTTCACAGAGAATAGACTAGACAGTGATTTTTCGACGTTTTTCTGGGTTGTGTGTCACATTGACACTCTGATAAAACTCAGGTCTCAAGCTATAGCTCTGGACCTAATTCGATAAGGCATCTGTGCACCGCCACAGTTTGGGATTGTTTATGCTGAACCTAGCTTCAGTAGAAAGGGAATTTTGTGACCGTTTTGGAGGATCTACTGATGGTCCCCATTATTATTATTATAATCAAATAGAAGCGCTAAACCACAGGGGTTATACAGCATGATGGTCCCCAGTTAGGGTCGATTTTCTATCTCCTTGTTCCTGACGCTGTGTTGCTGTTGCCTGTTATATTGCTGTTCTGCGAAGTGGTCATTTTACTGGACAATCAAGCTGTTCTGATTGTCAGTTTGTTAGTACAGCTAGCTTATGAGAAGTTGTTCTGTCGTACACTGGTTGAGTCGAGTCTTAGAGTTACCGGGAGCACACTCATACACACATTTATTCTTATTTGTATATATTATTGTATTACTGACATTGTACCTGATGGTACTTCTGAGTCATTTATATATATGTGCCCTCAGCACAGACTTATTGTATATGAGAGCCGTGTAGGAGCTACCCCTCCTAATTAACCTCCTAATTGATATCTTAATTAATATCTTTATATTTGATTTACTTTGTTACCCTAGATTTTCTCACTTTGATAATAAACCTTTTAAATATATGTTTGGTTAGTACCCTATCAGTTGCAATCCTCTTAAGCTATATAATATGTCGGATAACTGAACCAGGATACTGACTTTGTTGCAAAAGCCCAGTAACAGGCTGGATGCTAGAAGGGCTTTCCTTTCTAGTGTTCACTGGAGATATCTATTATTAATAGATATCGTGTCATTTTGTAACATATAGTATCATCATTTTCTTAATTTGAAATAAAATATATAACTAGAAGAAACTCAATAAATTTTTCTAGTATTGTTATTATACTAGTATAGCATCAACATACTGTAACTTGAAATAAAATATACAACTAGATTAAACTCAACCAATTTCTCTTGTATTGTCTTTTAATAGTATGTATAATCATATTATAATTTAAAATAATACAGAACTAGAATAAACTCAATCAATTTCTTTAGCATTAAGCACTTAGTGAATAAGTCTTTAGAATAAACTGCCCCTAATGCCATGGCATGCCAGTGGCTCTCCTTGCATTACAGTTTTATAATTGTAACTACCAATAACAGTGTACACTTGTAACATGCATCGAAATAAAAATATTATTATTATATTATTATTATATCATTTAGGACTTGGTTTACTTGGTCCCACCTTATGTTTTTGTTATTGAAGTTGAATTTGGTGAAGGTTCCCTCGCGACTGATGACATTTTGTCGGTCTGGGCCTCCCCAGCATACATGTCTGGACCTCTATTATGCTGTGATCTGAGTACAGTGGACCCTCGGTTTTCGTTGAAAATTTTCCAGAATGCTGTTTGAGTGCCGTTACCGAAGGAATTTGTTCCCATAAGGACAAATGTAAATTAGATTAGTCATTTCAGACCCCAAAAATACTTACAAAAGCACTTACGAAAATACACTTACATAATTGTTCGAGTTTGGAAGTGAGCGAAAACCGAGGGTCCACGTACAGTGGACCCCCCAGATTACGTACTGCTCCAAACTCGAACTATTATGTAAGTATTTTTGTAAGTGGTTTTGTAAGTGTATTTTTGGGGGTCTAAAAGGACTAATCTAATTTACATTATTCCTTATGGGAACAAATTTGTTCGGTAACGGCACTTTAACAGCATTCTGGAATGAAATAATTACAAACACCGGGGGTCCACTGTATTACTATCAATAAATGTGCAGTTAGTGTGCAGCAATATTCCAGCCTAGATAGAACAAGCAACCTGAAAAGTGTCAACATGGGCTTGGTATCCCTGGTTTTGAAGGTTCTCATTATCCATCCTGTCATTTTTCTAGCAGATGCGATTGCTACGTTGTTATGGTCCTTGAAGGTGATTATTATTATAATCAAAAGAAGCGCTAAACCACAAGGGTTATACAGTGCAGCAGGGCAGGACAGGATGCAGGGAGAATAGATTGTAAGCGGGAGATGGATGATTAGTAGGGTATGGAGTGCAGCAGGACAGTGGATAGTGCAGGGATAGAGGGTAGCAAGAGATCGAGGTAGAAGGGACTGAGGGAGGTGCTAGAGGTATAATATTCAGAGTTTGTGTAGTAAGTCAGTTTCTGTCAAAAAGTCAACGAGAGAGTCAGGATTAAAGGAGGGTCCATCAGCAAGAAGGGAAGGTAAAGAAAGGGCCGCAGAGCGAAGACGCCGTTGGAGGTAAATTCTGCTTGCTCATTGATAAAGTGGATAGTCCAACAGAATATGTAGAACAGACACTGGAACCTGACAATGCTCACAGAGAGGGGCAGGGAGCCTCTCCATGAGATACCCGTGCGTAAGACGAGTGTGGCCAATGTGAAGACGGGAGTGTAGTCTCCCAACCTCAACATTGGTGACAAGAAGAAGGCCAGAAACCTATACTCGGTTTAATAGAATGAAGTTTGTTATTTAGCAGGTCAGACCAGTGTTGTTGCCAACGGGTGCGAAGGTGGGTAGCAATGACCGCAAAATAGTCTGTAAAAGGAACACCTCTATATGAAACTGGAAGGTCATGTACTGCTGACC
>WNWK01013359.1:0-55655 GCA_009830355.1 Cherax destructor
CAAGATGGCTACAATAAATATTTTACAAGATGGCTACAATATATATATATGTTACAAGATGGCTACAATATATATGTTACAAGATGGCTACAATATATATGTTACAAGATGGCTACAATATATATGTTACAAGATGGCTACAATATATATGTTACAAGATGGCTACAATATATATGCTAAAAATACCAAGACGGATACTAGATAGAGAAAGATGTTCACTACAAACAAGATGGATACTAAAAATAAAGATATAAATCAATTCAAGACCAAAACATGGTTCATGCAATTTATTCTCAAAAGTCTTCAGTTATTGCTCAAGATGTTGTGTGTACTCAGTTGTAGCTGCAGGGGTCGAGTCTCGGCTTCTGGCACCTATTTAGAGACGCCCAGTATCGTACTCAAATTTTATCATTATTCCTTCTCTTCACAAATAATTTTTCATGAAGTAAAAATATAACATCGTAATGGATAAATGAATATTGTAAGTTGCTTCCGCCCAGTGCCACTCAAAACTTGATAAATGTAATTCCCTCATACATTATTCTAAGCTTACTGCATAACTATCTCAAATATTTACATCAATACAAATCTATTGCTCGTCCAGTGCCTGCCTACTCTTCACTTCAGTACTAATACAACAAATTTATAATATTTTTTTGTGAGTTCTACTCAAATTATTTTGCTACCAACCATACGCTTTAGTACTTTAAATATAATATTTGTAACCCTTTGAATAAGAAGAAAATACAGTTGATGGTGTCTTATCGTTGACGAATAGGACAAAGATCGAACAAAATCCCACTTCGAGTATTCTCTTATACTAATAAACTTGTTTTTTTTTTCCAAACAGTATTAGAGTCTGGTCTCTGCTAAAGCAATAACTAAAAAGGTGGCATTTTGATCGAACGCAAACGAGCGGTAAGATATGATGTAGAAAGATCAGTAGTTTTTAAACTTAAGGAAAGTTCAAACCCTTCTTTCATGTGAAATTTATGTTACAAAGAAATGCTTGTTCGTACATGAGGAAAATAAATGAATAATCATTAATTAACATCCAAGAAAATGTTAATCTGTCGCAGGCACTATGGGAACCCAGCCAGGTTGTTAAGTTTGGTATTAAGGAAAATAATCTGAAGCTAAACCTACTGTATCATGGATACAACAACCAAGTGACACAGTTGGATAGATGCAGCTCTCTGTTTTTATTTTATTATACAGTAATGTACGAATACTGTAATTCATTACATAATATAGGAGTACTGTAATTTATTACATTATAATGAAAGAGTACTGTAATTTATTACATAATGTACTAGCACTGTAATTTATTAATTATCAAAGTACGACCACTGTAATTTATTACATAACAAAGTACGAGCATTGTACTAGGAAGTTCTTTTTTCTAAGTTCGTGTACAATTGAGCTTCCTTGAATTATGACAGACAGGATTAGTTGATTTTTTTTACTGGGCAGTAAATATCAACGTATCTTCCTAATATCTACGTCACATAGGGTCTGCAGCCCATTTCTAAGTTAGGTTAGCTAAGGTTAGCTTACAGCGGGAAAAATTATAAATACTTATTAAGAGGAAAAAAAAAAACTATTAAAAAGCCTACAACGTCAACAGAAAAATTGGCAGCCAATGTGAACGCCTCATGACATTTCAACTGTTGAAGGTTCCGTTAATAGCCTACCATTTGACTGTTTATACAACAGGTTTATGATGTCTGTCGTATATACAAATAACCCGAACTTAGGAGACAGCAGTTTACGACAACGTTTCTGTCCGACTTGGACCAACTTTGTAAATGGTCTAAGTCAGACCGAAACGTCGTGGTTAGCTCCTCTCTTTCAGTACGGGTTATTTGTGTATTGTTGCAGTCACGGTATTGTGCCTCTGTGTTCTTTATGTCTGTCGTAATGTGTTTGACTTACATGTAAGAAACTTAATATCAGTCTTTTTGACTACGAGTTAGATCTCTTTCGCCTCATTATTTGGCTAATTATATGGCTAATTATATGGCTAATTATATGGCTAATCTTTACGATGGAAATCGATGAAGGAGAATCTTTGTACCAACAGTGTAATGAAAATTTAAGGAATTGGATAAAATTTGCTGGTCGACAATAAAGTAAAAAACTCCTGTTTACATCATTTCTGTATTTCATCAAACAAAGAATAAAATATAAAATGAATATTGACTATATTAATGGTATGTAACACTGAAAAGTAGATTAGTAAGACGCCTGAGCATCAGTTTTGTAGCTGTACTGACTACACGTTTCGCACGATCAGCAGGAATTTTCATTTGAAACGTAGTGGAAACAACAGTTGTGATGTAGATAAAATATGATCAGTCTCTCAGCTTTAACGTATTGGGTTTATATTTATTATTATTATTATTATTATTATTATTATTATTATTATTATTATTATTATTATTATTATTATTATTATTATTATTATTATTATTATTATTATTATTATTATTATTTTATTGCTATGTGTATTTCAAGCATGACAAAGCAAGGAGGACTAAACAAGAGGGCTGCCCAGCATCAGAGGCTAAAATCAATTAACACTGACAAAAATAAAAACCAGACACAGTTTATATAAAGAATTGGAACTAGTTTTCCTCGGAAATATGACTCCTCATATATTTGTTCAGTTTTGAAGCCTCGGCTGATGGTGCAACCCCAGATCCTCAGTGAGTTATTCATGGCAATATTTTGTCCAATGTTGTAATAAAGACCTTAAAACTCAAGAGGTATTTATGTTTTGAAAATAAATACATTAGTTCAACGCCGTCAAAATTCTTTGAAACGTAGTGAATTAATTTAATTGGCCATCATAAACAGATCTTTGATGCGTCATGCAGATACTTGTGCTTAAAAAGCCATACACAAATGGTGAGACGCTAGTGATGGGGTTTATTAAGTATGTTTGGCCAGAAATGTTGAGCGAGCCAGCGACAAAGTGGCCCCCAAGTGCCAGTCTCAGATGTCACTTCAGCAATTTGGTAGATCAACTTATGGATGAACTCATTCATCCAGCTGGAAAGTACTTGTCTGTACAACTGGATGAATGTACAGTCGTGGCTAATGTGGCATATCTGACAATGTTTGTGTTTTTCAAACATGATGTTGACTTGAAGAAAAAATAGTATTTTATCAGGTTTACCAACAACATGTAGAACCAGTTCGTAAGTGAACGAAGCTGTGAGTGAATACATCCTTTGTAAATGTTGGTTCCATTTCAAGATTTTTGCTGGTGTGGTTTCTGACGGTGCTGCATCAATCACAGGACAGCCTTCTGGGGTGGTTTACCAGATTAAGAAGACAGCACCTGACTGCGATTCAACGCACTGTTTCTTTCAATGGTGAAGTCTTGCTAGGAATAAAACGTCAACATATCTAAACAGTATGTTCAGCGATGTCATTTTTTTTAATATTGTAAAGAAGCGGATTTTCAAGTGAAGAGTGTTCAACGTATAAGTGATGATATTGAAGGTTGACGTAAACATCTCCTAATGCGTGCCAATGTGCGTTGGATATCTAGACAAAGTTCTCTCGAGAGTATATGAGCTCCGAAATGAGCTAGGCGAACTTGTTTTAGATAGAATAAAAACTAACTGGTAAGAACCACTTCGTTATGAGGACAGGAGAGCCAGGCTGACTTATTTGGCGGAAATCCTTGCAATCATGAATGAAAGTAACACCTCAGAGCGCCGAGGGATGCCTTCGCGCTTTACAATGGCGGACAAACATCGATGGACAAAAACGATGAGCGAAACGTCCTTAGTAAGCACTCGACGAATTTAGCGGAGCGTTTTGAGAACTGTTTTCTGGCAGAAGAAAGAACTGAATGGATCCAGAATCGTTTATTGTATTGAAGGATGTTTGGCAGTCACTGTGGAGGACAACTGAGCAGGCTGTGACGAAGGATGGGAAATTATTTTCAAAACCGGCATTCTTTTGGATCAAAGCAAAAGCAGAATTGACGGAACTTGCAGAAATGGCTAAGCAAGTCTTCTCCCACATACTTACCTGGAGATTACCTGGAGAGAGTTCCAGTGGTCAACGCCCCTGCGGCCCGGTCTGTGACCAGGCCTCATGTTGGATCAGAGCCTGATCAACCAGGCTGTTACTGCTGGCCGCACGCAGTCCAACGTACGAACCACAGCCTGGCTGGTCAGCTACCGACTTTAGGTGCCTGTCCAGTGCCTGGTTGAAGACTGTCAGGGGTTTGTTGGTAATCCCCCTTATGTACGCTGGGAGGCAGTTGAACAGTCTTGGGCCCCTGACACTTATTGTGTTGTCTCTCAACGTGCTAGTGGCACCCCTGCTTTTCATTGGGGGGATGTTACATCGCCTGCCGAGTCTTTTGCTTTCGTAGGGAGTGATTCTCGTGTGCAAGTTTGGTACTAATTCCTCGAGAATTTTCCACGTGTATATAATAATGTATCTCTCCCGCCTGCGTTCTAGGGAGTGTGAAATTGCTTTTCAACCAAGAGTGTTAATAGGACAAATTACAAAACCTGTATGGATATTTAACTTACATTGCACGTTTCATTGAGGTCAGTCTAGCCACGGCTTGATAAACACGTACATAAGAAACAAACTCAATATAAGTAAGGTGACTTAATAAGCTTAATGAATAAATATCAGCAACACTTATTGTATTTTTAAAAGCTTATACTCACATCTACATAGCTGGTATGCAGTGGTAAGCACAAAGTCATCATAACACCAGCTAGAGACAGTCTTGTGCCCTCCCAGACAATGCTGTGTGATGAGTGCCACCCGGTGCTCAACTGGCCATAACAAAACTCGGGGCTGATTCGTGCCCTCCCAGACAATGCTGTGTGATGAGTGCCACCCAGTGTTCAACTGGCCATCGTGCCCTCCCAGACAATGCTGTGTGATGAGTGCCACCCAGTGCTCAACTGACCATCGTGCCCTCCCAGACAATGCTGTGTGATGCGTGCCACCCAGTGCTCAACTGACCATCGTGCCCTCCCAGACAATGCTGTGTGATGAGTGCCACCCAGTACTCAACTGGCCATCGTGCCCTCCCAGACAATGCTGTGTGATGAGTGCCACCCAGTGCTCAACTGACCATCGTGCCCTCCCAGACAATGCTGTGTGATGAGTGCCACCCAGTGCTCAACTGACCATCGTGCCCTCCCAGACAATGCTGTGTGATGAGTGCCACCCAGTGCTCAACTGACCATCGTGCCCTCCCAGACAATGCTGTGTGATGAGTGCCACCCAGTACTCAACTGGCCATCGTGCCCTCCCAGACAATGCGGTGTGATGAGTGCCACCCAGTGCTCAACTGGCCATCGTGCCCTCCCAGACAATGCTGTGTGATGAGTGCCATCCAGTGCTCAACTGACCATCGTGCCCTCCCAGAAAATGCTGTGTGATGAGTGCCACCCAGTGCTCAACTGACATCGTGCCCTCCCAGACAATGCTGTGTGATGAGTGCCACCCAGTGCTCAACTGACCATCGTGCCCTCCCAGACAATGCTGTGTGATGAGTGACACCTAGTGCTCAACTGACCATCGTGCCCTCCCAGACAATGCTGTGTGACGAGTGCCACCCAGTGCTCAACTGGCCGTAACAAAACTCGGGGCTGATTCTCGAACGATTTGAAGAATGTCTCAGATTATCCTTCAGAAAAACAGTCCTAACGACACAGATTTTTGCACGCTAAAATATTCCTCATAGGTACGAAGATACTGTCTCCTCTCTGTCATATTCTTTCTCAGCAAAATAACTGTTCACTAGTTTGCTCAAGCATAAGTTTCTCCAGTTCTAGTGCCAAGAACGCAGATGGGTCCTGAGCTACACCTGGTCTCCCACCACTTGTCTGCACCACTGGCGGATTATTAGGGGACTTACACGAGCTCCTTGTGAAGCAGACACACAAGATGGGGAAGCCATGACTCATGGATCAGACCTTACCTTGCTGGTGATTAATTCATAACGCTGCAACACAGTTAAATTGCAACGATATTCAGTGCCAAGAGAACGAGCAATGATGCAAAGTATATGCTTTTACAAAACGCCTAACACGCTATGGTGGCATTACCTAACCAGCAGTAAACCAGCCTAAGCAGCGCCAAGCAACAATGCAATGCGGTCACAAAGTAAGGTAACCCACCAAGCAAAGCAGTTAGAAAGAAAAACAAAATTCTCCTGTATAGGCCTACATATTACAAACAAAGGTACGATTAGATGACCTGTGGAACCAGGCCGTAAAAATTGAATACCAGAACGTAGCACTCAGTAGAGCAATCCAAATGAATTTAAGCACAAAATCATACACCAAGATGATATTTTTGAGTAACCGTATATTCACACCACTTGAATTGCATACATGTGTTTACAGTATACTCAATCAACTTAACAGATATCATTGTATGTGTAAAATAATACTAAGAGAGAGCAAGAATGATGAGGTGCTCTTCTAACTGCTCATCAACTTCTGCAGAGACCGAATTCAGAATGTGGTGACCAGCCTAAAACTAGAGAGAGAGGATGACCTCCAGGCCAGGGTGGAGGGGCAAGGTAAAGGCCAGGGTGGAGGGGCAAGGTAAAGGCCAGGGTGGAGGTGCAAGGTCAAGGCCAGGGTGGAGGTGCAAGGTCAAGACCAGGGTGGAGGTGTAAGGTCATCTGGACGGAGCGCAGTCCTTCACCCTGATGGGCTGAAGTTAACGACTGGTAGTTAGCCTTGATACAATTGAGGACATCACCTATACTGGTAATAAGCTACCATCCTTTGTGATAATTACGTAGGGAATGACGAATGTTCAGAAGTGTGAGGCACACTCAGGTATATATTGACCTGCCAGCACTGACTCAGCTATATATGTAACCTGCTAACACTAAGGTATACACGTGACCTGCAAACACTGATTTTGTTATACATGTGACCTGCCAACACTGACTAAGGTACACATGTGACCTGCCATCGGTTTCCCCAAGCTGATATAGCTCTTAGCTGGTGATTGGTGTAGCTTAGAGAAGCTGGTATTTCTTCTCTTGGATAAGTAAATGTCAGAGTACAGTCGTCTGCATATGCATGGGATTCTGGGATGAGATGAAGAAGGTCATTGAAGTAGACATTCCATAACAATGGTCCCAACACACTGCCCTGTGGAACACTTGCCCCAACAGGATGTCTTGCTGGTTCCGTTCCACTGAGAACTACCCTTAAAGATCTACATGAAGGTAATCACTGAAGAGACATAGTGTAGAGCCTGAGTTAGGTAAACATGTGACCTGCCGATACAATAATGACACAACATTTTCACAACGACGCCATAACAAAGAGAAAAAAATCCACAAATAACGTTACAGCGATAATAACAGAAACACAACGACACGTCAATAACAACAGTGACACAACAACGACACAGCAATAACAACAGTGACACAACAATAACAACAGTGACACAACAACGACACAGCAATAACAACAGTGACACAACAATAACAACAATGACACAACAACTACACAGCACTATTACAACGATAC
Organism: Cherax destructor; assembly: GCA_009830355.1. NCBI lineage: Eukaryota > Metazoa > Arthropoda > Malacostraca > Decapoda > Parastacidae > Cherax > Cherax destructor. Next base: position 7,548 of record WNWK01013359.1, read on the forward strand.
AACAATAACAACAATGACACAACAACTACACAACACTATTACAACGATACAACAATAACAACAATGACACAACAACTACACAACACTATTAAAACAAAAACATCACATCGACATACCAAGACATCAGCTACTTCACACTAACATAACAAGGACAAATAAATTATGTTAAGACAATACAATAACAATAAAACACAATGACAACAATAACACAGCCATACCATAATAACAAGATAACAAGACCATATTAACAACAAGATAACAAGACCATAATAACAACAAGATAACAAGACCATATTAACAACACCATTAACAACATAATGTTAACGACAGAACAAACTCGCCATAACAGGATATCAAGAACAAAAGAACAAATTATTACAATAACAACAACATAACAATGAAATAACAGAACAACACAATAACAACAGTGTTAGAACAGCGATACAAAAAGACACCTTGATGATACAACAACAACAATTACAACACTATAACAACAACAACAATGACGTCGCAACATGAACAAGAGCAACAACAACATAACAGCAACAAATTAACAGCAGCAGCAACAACAACAATAACAACAACAATGGAAACAACAACAACTACGTCGACATAACAATAACAACAACAACAACAATTCCCATTTAATATCTGAGAATAATCAAAGTTGAAGAGCGTTATTAATCATTGCAACTTCCGGTGATTGTTAGGCGTCGCAATTGTTGGATGTTGAAAGGAAATATTTCGGCCATAATTTTGGCCATTGTATACACCTTTCATAAAAGTCATTATCAATGGCTAAATGGAATGCCTAATGCAATCAGACTGTTATGTACCTTATGTCATACTGCCATTAGGTGTATTTTTCATTGTACTAATGAAGCAGCCAGGATTATTTGTTTTCAAGATCTTCGTCTTTGTGTCATAAGTCATTATTCACCATTCAGTACCAGAGATAAGAACGATGGGTCCCTAACTAACGTTTATGCAGCTTCTGTTGTGGTATAATAAAGACGGTTTTACCATGTCAGGTCATGGTATTCCATGATATTCCATGGAGTCTTAGTACGTCATCTTACTATTATATTTTTAAGGTTTATCTTGTACACAAGATATTTTTACCTCATATAAAATATATACTATTTTCATTGTCTGTACAGTTGACTTGTGTACAATCTGCGTAGTTAATGTTGTTGAGGGAGGTGCGTAGTTAATGTTGTTGAGGGAGGTGCATAGTTAATGTTGTTGAGGGAGGTGCGTAGTTAATGTTGTTGAGGGAGGTGCGTAGTTAATGTTGTTGAGGGAGGTGCGTAGTTAATGTTGTTGAGGGAGGTGCGTAGTTAATGTTGTTGAGGGAGGTGCGTAGTTAATGTTGTTGAGGAGGTGCGTAGTTATTGTTGTTGAGGAGGTGCGTAGTTAATGTTGTTGAGGGAGTGCATAGTTAATGTTGTTGAGGGAGGTGCGTAGTTAATGTTGTTGAGGAGGTGCGTAGTTAATGTTGTTGAGGGAGGTGCGTAGTTAATGTTGTTGAGGGAGGTGCGTAGTTAATGTTGTTGAGGGAGGTGCGTAGTTAATGTTGTTGAGGGAGGTGCGTAGTTAATGTTGTTGAGGGAGGTGCGTAGTTAATGTTGTTGAGGGAGGTGCGTAGTTAATGTTGTTGAGGAGGTGCGTAGTTAATGTTGTTGAGGAGGTGCGTAGTTAATGTTGTTGAGGAGGTGCGTAGTTAATGTTGTTGAGGGAGGTGCATAGTTAATGTTGTTGAGGAGGTGCGTAGTTAATGTTGTTGAGGGAGGTGCGTAGTTAATGTTGTTGAGGAGGTGCGTAGTTAATGTTGTTGAGGAGGTGCGTAGTAAATGTTGTTGAGGAGGTGCGTAGTTAATGTTGTTGAGGAGGTGCGTAGTTAATGTTGTTGAGGGAGGTGCGTAGTTAATGTTGTTGAGGGGTGCGTAGTTAATGTGTTGAGGGAGGTGCGTAGTTAATGTTGTTGAGGAGGTGCGTAGTAATGTTGTTGAGGGAGGTGCGTAGTTAATGTTGTTGAGGGAGGTGCGTAGTTAATGTTGTTGAGGGAGGTGCGTAGTTAATGTTGTTGAGGGAGGTGCGTAGTTAATGTTGTTGAGGGAGGTGCGTAGTTAATGTTGTTGAGGGAGGTTTGGATGTGAGAGTGTTCTAGGATCATGAGATGTAATGTACATACTGGACATTCCCATGCCTACCACTGGTTAATCCCAGTGGTAGGCAAGTTAAATACTGTCATTTTTGTATGACAGTATTTAACTTACTTTTGGATATGAGTGACCAATGTTTCTGTAATTATTATTCCCCCATGCTAGCCTCTTATATGACTCACGAAATCGTAATGACACGATTGCAAACAAACATACCACTGGTGGGGTTCGAACCCGCGGTCAGAGAGTCTCAAAACTCCAGACCGTCTCGTAAGCCACTGGGCCAGATAGCTTCAATAAGATTCATCCAACTAGGTATTTTTCTACACCATAGGAAGGTTAGCATAGGCACCACTGTGTCCACAAATGCAAGTTTTTACAGACGAATTTGTGACACAGTGGTGCCTATGCTAACCTTCCTATGGTGTAGAAATATACCTAGTTGGATGAATCTTATTGAAGCTAGCTGGCCCAGTGGCTACGCGACGGTCTGGAGTTTGAACTCTCTGACCGGTCGAACCCACCAGTGGTATGTTTGTTTGCAATCGTGTCATTACGATTTCGTGAGTCATATAAGAGGCTAGCATACTTTTTTTGGAAGTTGAGTGCAGTGGAAGGATGTGAACGTTCCTGTGTGCGTCTGTCGTAAGTCATGACTGGTTCAGTGTGCAAGTATTGTCGCTGTTGCTTATATTAACTTGTAAGAGACATTAAATGAATTTGATTTTTTTCCAGGTGTCTGGTGGTGATTCAGAGAGTGTATTGGCGTTCCTGTGTTTCTTTTTATTTCGCAAGAATCTTAGAGTCCATATGTCTATCTTTTGGATGGTTGCAGGACATTCCTGTCATGAAACCTTGTTGGTTATTTGTCCACTGTAACAGGTGGGTGGAATTACACTGCTTAGCTTTATAATTTGGTCTTTGTTTTGGATTTAGGGCTCAGTCTGTCCATCTTACGGTGCTTAGTGGTTGTTATTCATATTCTATATTTGATCTCGTTTCTCAAGGTGTTTACTACTGTTTACAGCGTTGCATTTATCTTCGATTGGCTGTTAATTATGTCGTGTTTATTTGGATCCCGTGAATTCAGACGTTGCTTATTTACCTTATATGTTAACAAGCCACAGGGAGACGGAAATCTTTAACTCAAGATCTTTCGACTATTCCATGTTTTATCAGGAGCTATACAATGTTGCAATTAGATTATAGGGGACGTTTTCTCAGAGAGAAGGTAGCATGTTGATGATGTCCTTTCACCAGTCAGAGGGTGGAACAGACGAGCGTCTACACACTAGCTTTCCTCTCAGAAATTTTCCCCTAAATATACGTGTTCCAGCTCTTGGAACATTGCATAGCTCCTGATGAAGCACGGAATAGTCTGAAAGATCTTGAGCTGAAGATTTTCACCCCCGCCGTGGCTTGTTTCACATTCTTAAGATCGCATGTCTGCGATTGTATTGCATACCACATATATTCTCCACAGTATACATAGTAAATAGATTCTTCAGTCAATCATTGCAACTTGTAAGTACACAATAATATCAAAATTTTTGAGAAGTGAGGGAGAACCCTGGACTTTGTTCACTAGTAAGTACTATTTAAGTTTTTATGTATGTTTTTAAGTAAAATATTTATGTTTAGTTTTCTCACCTTCCTGAACTTATTTTGTGGGTTTAAAAAGTATTCAGGTTCGTCTTTGATGGTAAAACATTATTATGGAAACACACTTATTGCGGCCAGCACACTCGTCACTCACTGTGATTCCAATTGTGGAATGGTACAATGGTACTAGTATATATACGCAATAAGGACGGAAACACAGTGTACAAAGAGACTATTCGATCTCAGTCAGAAACCTCTTTCAGCAGTACAGGAGAATGAGAAGTCTTTGTTTATACAGTGAGCAAATTTACAGTGGAGAGAGAGAGAGAGTAGCCGGATGCCAAGAAAGTAGCAGCTGCTATATGCAGTACCTGTTGTGCCGGATGTATTTATCTGAACCAGAAATTCAAGCTTTGCTCTATAATCTTCTTCAAGTTTGACTGTGTCAGGTTGTTCCCTCTCCTAGAACACTTTCCCCTCTTTCCTCCTTTTGTTGCACATTGCGCCTAGGGGGAGTAGAGACAGGAGAACTGATAGATGAAAGCAGAAAGAAAGCAAAGGTATGAACAGAAAGGGGAGAGAGAAGATCAGAGAGAGGAGAGAGCAGAGAAGGGAGAGGGAAGAAAAGAGAGCAGTGATTAGACAGCAGATAAGTGAAGAGAAGAGTGGGGAGAGAGTTTTTAAGATTTTAATTCAAAATGGTTAAATTGCTGTGCATCCTATATCCATCCTCTTGGACCTAGGAACTAGATCTCAAAGTGGTTAATAGGTATACATTTGAATTTATTTATACAATGTGTCTTATCTGCTTAATATATCTGGTATCGTTTTGTCACTAGTAAGACACCTTGACATAACACATTACTTGTTACACTAATTTTATATTTCCTAATAAGTTAACAATGAAATACAAAGTATTTAAGAAAGTCACCATAAGACTGACCATATGATTTGTTCTTAGTTTAGTCATCATCTGTACACGACTCACGAAATCGTAATGACACGATTGCAAACAAACCATACCATGTGTGGGGTTAGAACCTGCGATCAGAGAGTCATAACACTCCAGACCGACGCGCTAGCCACTGGGTCAGCTGGCTACAGTAAGATTCATCCAACTAGGTATATTTATACATCATATGAAAGCACAGGCACCACTGTGACCACAAATTTACCTAGTTGGGTGATTCTTATTGCAGCCAGCTGGCCCAGTGGCTAACGCGTCGGTCTGAAGTTTTAGGACTCTATGATCGCAGGTTCTAACCCCACCCGTGGTATGGTTTAGATCATCTGTACATATACCAAACTGCAGAAGTACTTGTAATCAAGCCAGGTTGCTCTCATTGCAAGTTGCTGCGTGAACATGTTTATGTGCTCCTAGTATTATTCCTAATGCTCCTAGTATTATTCCTAATGCTAGACACAAATATACTCAAGACATATTCCACTTTTTCCTTCAGGAAACTTTGACTATTTTTTTAACTTTATAATGCAGAAGTAATTCAATGTGCGATTAAATTCATAAGAATTACACACGTATTACTTTTCTCTTACTTTTGAGTAACTATATCTGGTTTCTGGAATGAGCATCTTGTTACTCATTATGTGAGTCAAATGAGAGGGATAGATTGTGGGTAGAAAGGGATAGACAGTAGGTAGTAAGAGGGATAGACAGTAAGTGGTGAGAGGAATAGACAGTGGGTGATGAGAGAGATAGACAGTTGGTGGTGAGAGGGATAGACAATGGGTGGTGAGAGGGATAGACAGTGGGTGGTAAGAGGGATAGGTTGGGTTGATGGTAGGAATAGATATTGGGTGGTCAGTGAAATTAGCTGGAATAGAGAGACAGATGGATAGACAGTAGTGGTGAGAGGGATTGGCAGGTGTAATGAAACTAATATGCTGCAGTGGTGGTGGGAGGGATATGCTGGAATGGTGAGATGGGAAGGCTGAGTGTGGTGGGAGGGATTAGCAGTAGTAGTCAATAACTTAGACTGAAGGCGGATGGTGAGTTGAATGGTCTGTAATGATCAGAAGATAGGTTGGAGTGGTGAGAGGAATTAGTTGGTGTGGTGCGAAAAATTAGCTGGAGTGATGAGTCTGAGCGGCTAGGGTGGTGAGAGGAATAGAAGGTAGTAGGGAGAGGGATAGGCAGAGGTGATTAGAGGGATAGGAAAGAGTGATGAGAAGGGTAGACAGGAGTGATGAAAGGGGCAGGCAGGTGTTGTGAGAGGAAAGGGGTGGTGAGTGGAACATGCTAGCGTTGTGATAGGCGTAGGCTGAGGCGGTGAGAGGGAGAAGGCAGGGGTTGAGAGAATTGTATCCAGGGGTGGTGAGAGGGATGTATGTATGTGTGAGAGAGAGAGAGAGAGAGTATTACTTTGCATCAGTTTAAAGCACACTGTTATCCTTCATTCATAACAAGGTTCAGGTGTTATGTGAGGGAATGATGAAGCACCTCCAGCAGGCGTGTAACTAGATGCTTTATTATCTCTCTCATACCAGAGCAAAATATTACTTGCGTCTGACACTGACACATCATTATTTCTGATAACAACATAGGTTCCCTCTCCCAGTTGAAACAGCTCCAGGAAATTCTACCTGGGCCGCTGACTAAAGGGAGCAGATTTAGATGAGGCAGCAGATAAAGAGATGGGCAGAAGTGCACAGTAAGTGGCTGAAGGCTCAGAAAAGTGGCATTAAGTTTGCAAAAGATAAGCAACAGACTAATAAAACAACAGCAGATTCAGACCTGAGTAGAAGAGGTGACAGATATGAATAAAAACAGTTGATTTAGATAACATGCAACAGACGTAGTCAATAGCCAGCAGATTTAGTCAGGCTACTTCAGATTTTCTAAGCCTCAGCAGATTTAAACTAAGATTCAAATAATCAGGACATGATTCCTATTTTTATGATTAAAAAAATTCCGAGATGATCTGTCCATTTACTACTCTCTGTATATTCAATTTAAAATCAAATTAATTATTCAAATAACTATAATTACATTTCATTCTTTGCGATAATGCATAAAGTGGCATCAAAGCCAAAGTAGGTTTATTCAGGGAATGACAATGACAATAATTTGAGGTTAATGAGTGAGAGAAACTGAAGATAGAAACTTTTTTTTTTAGGCAACACCGTAAACAAAATCAAGAAGAGAAATAATCGAAAGACAACAACAGTATATAAATGAGATGACATGGGTTGTAAATTTCACTGGCCTCTGCTTAATCATGCTCATAGTTTGCAGTTCACAATCATGGGATGTAGGTGAACTGCAAACTATGAGAATGATTAAGCAGAGGCCAGTGGAAAAAAAACATGGACACAGATAAAGCATAATATAAGAAAGCTAAAGGCATAAAGAAATTGGAGAACTATAAGGAAATATAAATAAGATAATTATATTGTCTAATTATATTGTCTCTTTTCCTCCAAAAGACAAACATCTGAAAATTGTTTGTAAGTTGAAGGAACTTTTTCATTGTCGTCCATGTAACACTTTCAACACTACCTGTAACACATACAACACTACCAGTAACACATACAACACTACCAGTAACACATACAACACTACCAGTAACACATACAACATTACCAGTAACACATACAACACTACCAGTAACACATACAACACTACCTGTAACACATACAACACTACCTGTAACACATACAACACTACCAGTAATACTTTGAAAACGACCAATAACACCAATAACGCCTATATATACTCCCTCCTTCTCTCCTTTTTGTCAGTGTGACTCTGTAAATGGTCCAAGTCGGACCGAAACGTCGTCGTAAGCTCCTCTCTCCTATGTGCGGGTTATTTGTGTATTACTAGTAACACAACAACACTACTTGTAATACATACAAAACTACCAGCAACACCTTCAACAATACCAATAACTCCTTCAACACTACTAGAAACACATACAACACTATTAGTAACACTACTAGTAACACATACAACACTACCAGTAACACCTGCAACACTACCAGCAACACCTACAACAAAACTAGTAACACCTTCAACACTACCACACTACTTCTGCTGCCTGCAATACATTCTCTGGGTTTGAGTGAAGAAGTCTACCCCGTAGGCGAAACGTTTCAACAATACAGTTACCCAAGTGTTGCAGCGATGTCTTGCTCGTCAACCTTATTAAGTGGCCATCAACATCCCAGGGAAGTACCTAAGAGGCCCACACACTTGACGGCTAATGACCCTCAAGGTCGCTGAGGGATTCATGTAAATTTTAAAGGTACCTGTTGATAAGATGTGAGTGAAGGTCCTTGAGAGTCCCTGAAGGTCTCTGAGGGTCCCGGAACTCCTGTTCCTGAGGCAGGTCCCTCAGCACGATACATTGTGTTGTGAAGGGCAAGATAGTGTCACCTGGCGCACTCCTTCACCCAACACGTCACCTCAACCATTATTTATGACCTGGGATTTCCTCTCTCCATAACTCTCTCTCGGGACACATTACGGAATAATCTCCTCTTCTTTTATCTTCTTCTCGTCCTCTTCCTTTTCCTCCATCGCCGCCTCCTTTAACTTTTTCCACTTTATCCACCTTTGTCTCCTACTCCAAAAATTACTACTCCATTTCCATCTCTTGTTCTTCCTCTTCACTATTGCCATCTACAAACAGTGATATATTAATTTGAAATAATTCTGCCAACATCTTCACCAACTGTTGTTTTTTCTCCTATTTTCCAGTGCTCCTGCTGTTATTTCTTCTCCTTTCCAGTGCTCCTGCTGTCATGACTTCTTCCTTCATGACTACTTCCTTCATGGCTTCTTCCTTCATGACTTCTTCATGACTTCTTCGTTCATGACTTCTTCCTTCATGACTTCTTCATGACTTCTTCCATCATAACTTCTTCCTTCACGACTTTTTAGTTCATGACCTTCTTCTTTCATGACATTTTCCTTCATGTCTTCTTCTTTCTCAATGACTTCTTCCTTCATAGTTCATGACTTCTTTCATGACCTCTTCCTCCATGAATTCTTAGTTCATGACTTCTTCCTTCATGGCTTCTTCCTTCATGACTTCTTCCTTCATGACTTCTTCCTTCATGACTTCTTCCATCATGACTTCTTCCTTCACGACTTCTTAGTTCATGACTTCTTCTTTCATGACTTCTTCCTTCATGACTTCTTCCTTCATGACTTCATCCTTCATGACTTCTTCCTTCATGACTCCTTCCAGCATGACTTCTTCCTTCATGACTTCTTCCTTCATGACTTCTTCCATCATGACTTCTTCCTTCACGACTTCTTAGTTCATGTTTTCTTCTTTCATGACTTCTTCCTTCATGACTTCTTCCTTCATGACTACTTAGTTCATGACTTCTTCCTTAATGTCTTTTTCCTTCATAACATCTTTCTTCATGACTTCTTAATTCATGACTTCTTCCATCATGACTTCTTCCTTCATGACTTCTTCCTTCATGACTTCTTCCTTCATGACTTCTTCCTTCATGACTTCTTCCTTCATGACTTCTTTCTTCATGACTTCTTCCTTCATGGCTTCTTAGTTCATGACTTCTTCCTTCATGGCTTCTTCCTTTATGTATTTTTCCTTCATGACTTCTTCGTTCATGACTTCTTCCTTCATGACTTCTTCATGACTTCTTCCATCATGACTTCTTCCTTCACGACTTTTTAGTTCATGACCTTCTTCTTTCATGACATTTTCCTTCATGTCTTCTGCTTTCTCAATGACTTCTTCCTTCATGCCCTCCTCCTTCATATCCTCCTCCGTTATGTCCTCCTTCTTCGTGTCCTCATCCTTCATGTCCTCCTCTTTCATATCCTCCTGCTTCTTGTCCTCTTCTTTCTTGTCCATTTTCATGTCCTCCTTCTTCATGTCCTCGTCCTTCATGTCCTCCTTCTTCATGTCCTCCTCCTTCTAGTCCTCCTCTATCATGTCCTACTCCTTCTTGTACTCCTCCTTCATGTCCTCCTCCTTCTTGTCCTCCTCCTTCTTGTACTCCTCCTTTATGTCCTCCTCCATCTTGTCCTCCTCCTTTATGTCCTCGTCCTTCATGTCCTCCTCCTTCTTGTCCTCCTTCTTCGTGTCCTCCTTCTTGTCCTCCTCATTCTTGTCCTCCTCCTTCTTGTAATCCTCCTTCTTGTCCTCCTCCATCTTGTCCTCCTCCATCTTGTCCTCTTCCTTCTTGTCCTCCTCCCTCTTGACCCCCTTTTCTTCTTGTTCTCCTCCTTCTTGTCCTCATCCTTCATGTCCTCCTTCTTGTCCTCCTCCTCCTTGACCTCCTCCTTCTTGTCCTCCTCCTTCTTCTACTCCTCCTTCATGTCCTCCTCCTTCATGTCCTCCTCCTTCATGTCCTCCTCCTTCTTGTCCTCTTTCTTGTCCTCCTCCTTCTTCTACTCCTCCTTCTTGTAATCCTTCATCTTGTCCTCCTCCATCTTGTCCTCCTCCTTCATCTTGTCCTCCTCCATCTTGTCCTCCCCCATCTTGTCCTCCTCCATCTTGTCCTCCTCCATCTTGTCCTCCGCCATCTTGTCCTCCTCAATCTTGTCCTCCTCCTTCTTGTCCTCCTCCTTCTTGTCCTCCGCCTCCTTCTTGTCCTCCTCCTTCTTGTCCTCCTCCATCTTGTCCTCCTCCTTCTTGTCCTCCTCCTTCTTGTCGTCCTCCTCCTTCTTGTCCTCCTCCTTCTTGTCCTCCTCCTTCTTGTCCTCCTCCTTCTTGTCCTCCCCCATCTTGTCGTCCTCCATCTTGTCCTCCTCCTTCTTGTCCCTCCGTCTCCTTCTTGTCCTCCTCCATTCTTGTCTCATCCTTCTTGATCATCCTCCTCTAATCTTGTCTCCTCCTCTCTTGTCCATCCTCCTTCTTGTCCTCCTCTTCTTGCATCCTCCTCTTCTTGTCTCTCGCCTCATCATTCTTGTCATCCTCCTTCTTGTCCATCCTCCTTCTTGTCCTCCTCCTATTTGTCCTTTCCATCTTGTCATCCTCATTTTGATCCTTTCCTCCTTCTTGTCCTCCTCATTCTTGATCCTCCTCCTTCTTGTCTCCTCTTTTGTCATCATCTCCTCTTGTCTCATCCTCCTTCTTGCTCCTCCTTTTGTCATCTATCGGCTATTTGTCATCACTCCATTTTGATCATCACTCCTCCTTCTTGTCACTCCTCCTTCTTGTCTCTCCGTCACTCTCTTTTGTCCTCCTCCTCCTCTCCTTTGTCCTTTCCTCCTTCTTGTCCTCCTCCTTCTTGTCTCATCCATCATTACTCGTCCTCCTCTTTCTCTCCTCCTTCTTGTCCTCCTCCTTCTTGTCCTCCTCCTTCTTGTCCTCCTCCTTCTTGTCCTCCTCCTCCTTCTTGTCCTCCTCCTTCTTGTCCTCCTCCTTCTTGTCCTCCTCCTCCTTCTTGTCCTCCTCCTTCTTGTCCTCCTCCTTCTTGTCCTCCTCCTTCTTGTCCTCCTCCTTCTTGTCCTCCTCCTGTCCTCTCCTTTTGTCCTCCTCCTTCTTGTCATCTAATTCTTGTCCTCCTCCTTCTTGTCCTCCTCTCTTCTGTCCTCCCCTCCTTCTTGTCCTCCTCCTTCTTGTCCTCCTCCTTCTTGTCCATCACTCCTTCTTGTCTCATCCTACTCTTCTCTTGTCCTCATCTTCGTCTCTCTTCTTGTCATCATCTTCGTCTTCCTTCTTGTCCTCCTCCTTTTGTACATTGTCATCATCCATTCTTGTCCTCTTCCTTCGTCATCATCATTCTTGTCATCCTCCTCCTTCTTGTCTCTCTTGCCCTTGGTCATCCTCCTTCTTGTCATCATCCTTCTTGTCATCATCATCTGTCATCATCCTCTTGTCATCCTCCTTCTTGTCCTCCTCTTCTTGTCCTCCTCCTTCTTGTCCTCTCTATCTTGTCCTCCTCCTTCTTGTCCTCCTCCTTCTTGATCACATCCTCTTCTTGTCTCATCCTCCTCCTCTTCTTGTCCTCCTTCTGCTTCTTGATCTCCTCCTTCTTGTCCTCCTCCTTCTTGTCCTCCTCTGCTCTCCTCCCCTTTCCTCTCTTCTTGTCCTCCTCCTTCTTGTCCTCCTCTTTTGTCCTCATCCTTGTCCTCCTTCTTGTCCTCCTCCTTCTTGTCCTCCTCCTTCTTGTCCTCCTCCTTCTTGTCCTCCTCCTTCTTGTCCTCCTCCATCTTGTCCTCCTCCATCTTGTCCTCCTCCTTCTTGTCCTCCTCCTTCTTGTCCTCCTCATTCTTGTCCTCCTCCTTCTTGTCCTCCTCCTTCTTGTCCTCCTCCTTCTTGTCCTCCTCCTTCTTGTCCTCCTCCTTCTTCTCCTCCTCCTTCTTGTCCGCCTCCTTCTTGTCCTCCTCCTTCTTGTCCTCCTCCTTCTTGTCCTCCTCCTTCTTGTCCTCCTCCTTCTTGTCCTTCTCCTTTCTTCCTCCTCCTTCTTGTCCTCCTTCTTCTTGTCCTCCTCCTTCTTGTCCTCCTCCTTCTTGTCCGCCTCCTTCTTGTCCTCCTTCTTCTTGTCCTCCTCCTTCTTGTCCTCCTCCTTCTTGTCCTCCTCCTTCTTGTCCTCCTCCTTCTTGTCCTCCTCCTTCTTGTCCTCGTGCAATTCTACTTCAAACGACGTTTCCTCCTCACACAACATTTTCATTACTATCATAAGAATTAAAGTTTGAAGTGCCAGGTGCGAGTGACAATTTCAATTCTAAAAAACATTATTTATCTTTTCCACTGTTTTTATAGGTCCAAGGCAAGTGAAAATTACTTCACTTCAGCGAGAACAGGAAAACAAGAACAAGCTACGTATGATTTATTCTGTTCAAGTAAACACTGGAACAACATTGTAATTGTAAAGGCCAGAAGATTAACATATTGTGTTATGTCGTACAGCCGGATGCAATGGTAAGAAATGAAAACTGTGAAGTATATAATTGTAATTATGATAACTGTTATCGTGAGTGTAATTATCCTGATAACAGTAACACTACTACTTCTACTACTACTACTAACAATAATAATAATACTAATAATAATAATAATAATAATAATAACAATTATAATAATACTCTTAATTCTTTTTCATATTCTTCTTCTTCTTCTTCTTCTTCTTCTTCTTCTTATTATTATTATTATTATTATTATTATTATTATTATTATTATTATTATTATTATTTTTTTTTTTTATTATTATTTTTATTATTAATTATGATTATTATTATTATTATCATTATTATTATTATTTTTATTATTAATTATGATTAATATTATTATCACAATTACAATTATATTGCTCACAGTTCTCATTTCCTACCATTGCAACCGGCTGTAAGACATCATAAAATATGTTAATCTTCTCATCTATACAATTAAATTGTTGCATCAATGTTTACTCAAACAGAATAAATCGTACGTAGCCTGTTTTTCCCCGTGCTCGCGCTAGTGAGGCATTTTTCACTTGCCTTCAACCTATAAAAACAATGGTAACGATACATAAGGTTTGAAATTGTCACTCGCACCTGGCACTCCCAACTTTCCTTGTCTTCTCTCCTACACTGTCTCTCCAGCTTTTGCATTAAAATTTCACCAAAATTGTTTTTTAATGTTTAAATTTCATTAGATATTTACTTAACAGTTCCCAGACGCTCTCTCTCTCTCTCTCTCTCTCTCTCTCTCTCTCTCTCTCTCTCTCTCTCTCTCTCTCTCTCTCTCTCTCTCTCTCTCTCTCTCTCTCTCTCTCTCTCTCTCTCACTCTCTCAATTAGGGCAATATATAACAAATCATTAGAATAAGTTAAGATGCCATAGACAGCAACTTAGCAAATGTTATTCCCATCAGCTTAAGGTAAAGTAAAGGTAAATGAAGCAGTACTTGAGTTCGTGTTCTGTTAACTTTAATCTATATAAAAAAGAGGAGCAGAGATTCACTGAATAACACAAATGTTTCAAAGAATCGAGTGAATCATATTCACTAAAAATCGCATCATGTTGGGTAATTTAGCTAAGTTCTGAAAATTACTAATTAAAGAGAATGATGTTAAATTATTACATATTCCCAGGCGGAAGAGAAACACCGAGACTTAAGGAAATACTTATAATTAAGACAGTAATCATACATTTATTATAAACACAGGAAATAAAAAAAATAATAGTTAGAATATTAATACGTTTGGCGGAAGAATTTTTAGTAATATATATATATATATATATATATATATATATATATATATATATATATATATATATATATATATATAATATATATATATATATATATATATATATATATATATATATATATATATATATATATATATATATATATATATATATATACCTTAAACTGTCCACACATAGATATACGTTCGTTCACTCGCGTAGCTGACCGAATATTTTGAAAAAAAAAAAAAAATTAATGAAGAGCACATTTTTATAAACAGGATAGGCTAAAAAGAAAATTCTTGGCCAGTACTTACTGAGATATAAGCCCGCCAATTTGGTACTGGATGCTCACCTGACGGCAACATCAAGTCCTGCCGCTTGCAGAAGTATTGCCGATATACTTTTTTTTCTAGTTTTTTATTTTAATTTATATAATTTTTGTGTTCTGATAATTACAATTTACAATAGTTCTTGTGATTTCATAGCCAATCTTTGTTCTAACACTAACATTATGTACTGAAATAGTACTCAAATAGTCACAATCACACCAACAGGTGAACAGGTACACCTTTCTTGGTCATTTACTATTGTCTATAAATATATACAAAGTATTTATATGTCCCAGCAATGTTTTAGACATCCTGGAGTATATATGAAACTCCTTGAAGAATGGTGTGTTGACAAGTGTCAGATAACTCTTGACAGCCCATTGACATTTGATAAATGTCAGCAGTGCTGGAGGGAACCCTCCCTTTTTCAATATCTGTCTGTCTGTCTGTCTGTCTGTCTATCTGTCTGTCTCTCTATGTCTGTCTATCTGTCTGTATCTGTCTGTCTGTCTATCTGTCTGTATCTGTCTGTCTGTCTATCTATCTGTCTGTCTAGCTCTGCTTATGTCTGTCTAACTCTGCTCATCTGTCTGCCTGTGTCTGTCTTTCCGTCTGCTTGTCTCAGTCTCAGAGTGCGTCTCGTAAGCCAACAGGTATTATACATGATGCAGAAGTGACGATGGGTATTAATTGCCAGGGGTTTCCATGCTTATTATGTCTTATATCTACAAGCATTGTATAGCACTTTGCCTGGAATTTTTGGGTTATCCTAGGTAATTTACACTATGTATAATAACTACTTATGTGTACATATGAGAGAGAGACAGAGATATACGACATATAGATATAGATATATATATAGATAGACAAAGATATAGACAGACAAAGATATATACAGATAAAGATATAGACAAAGATATAGACAGACAAAGATATGGACAGATAGAGATATAGACAGATAGAGTTATAGACAGATAGAGAGACAGCCAAAGCCAGCCAGCCTGCCGAATACATAAGAACATAAGAAAGGAGGAACACTGCAGCAGGCCTACTGGCCCATGCAAGGCAGGTCCATTTCACCCCCAACTTAAACCAATGACCCACCTAGTCAGGTCACATCCTCTGAAGGAAGGAGCACAGCATCAGACCTAGTAGCATAAGCTAGTCAGGTCCAACTTACACCCACCCACAGCCACTCATGTATTTATCTAACCTATTTTTACTTTCCTCTTATAAGGGGAGTGTTAATGCGACATGACATCATTGAATCTCTGGTGTTTGCCACACTATTTGCTCTAGCTGGCACTCAATCGAACTGGTGCTCCCACAAGGTACTAAGTGGTCCCAGATTTTTTTAATACTGCGCACACTGAGGGCGCAGACCCATTCTCTCATGTCTAGGCGACTCAGGCCTATCGCACTAAATTTGAAGGAATGAAAAATAAAACGTAGTTCTACGTTCGGTCAGCTACGCGAATGAACGTATATCTAAGTGAAGTAATGGAATTATATATATATATATATATATATATATATATATATATATATATATATATATATATATATATATATATATATATATATATATATATATATATATATATATATATATATATATATATATATATATATATATATATATATATATATATATATATATATATATATATATATATATATATATATATTATTGCGCCCCAGAATTGGGCCCCAATGTATATATTGTATGTTTCCATTTTCTATAATTTTATATTGCTGATATTCTCGATAATAGCTAAATCGTTAATATCGTGCTTTATACTATTATTAGACTATTATTTGACTTATTTGACTTAGCTATATTTATTAGGTAGGATGTAATAGAAAACATTCAGCGTAGAATGACTAAATTAATACATAGCATTAGAAATCTTCCTTACGAAGAAAGATTGAAGACCCTTAAATTACATTCACTTGTAAGACGTAGAATGAGGGAGACATGATCGAGGTATACAAGTGGAAAATGGGTATTAACAAAGGGGATATAAATAAGGTCTTGAGGGTATCTCTCCAAGAGAGAACCCGCAATAATGGATTCAAGTTAGATAAGTTTAGATTTAGAAAGGATATAGGAAAGTATTGGTTTGGAAATAGGGTAGTTGATGAGTGGAACAGTCTGCCTAGTAGGGTTATTGAAGCAAGGACCTTGGGTAGTTTTAAATTTAGGTTGGATAAATTCATGAGTGAAAGGGGTTGGATTTGAGTGGGAATTGCACACGAGTAAATAAAATTATCAAAGCTTATTTCTTGGGTAGCATTGAAAATTAGGTTGAACAAATATTCTGTTAGTGGGATGGAATGTGAAGGACCTGCCTAGTATGGGCCAACAGGCCTGCTGCAGTGTTCCTCCTTTCTTATGTTCTTATGTTCTTATATTGTGTTGGAGTGTGTCGTAACTGCCTTGGAGTTGGCAAACTACTATTATGCTGCCGGCGTCTAGTTGCTGGGAGGAGTCAGTATCTGACCACACCTGAGCTGGGTGGTTGTTCCTCTTCCCTCTCTCTCTCTGGCCTGTTGACCCTCGTCGAGTCAACACCTCACTCCTATTTCTACTTGTTTTCTCGACATTAGACTCTGTTGGGTAGAGTATGCATTCGTTGGTGAGGCGAATCATACTTCTCAGAACTGTGTAACTCTGTTCACAGAGAATAGACTAGACAGTGATTTTCGACGTTGTTCTGGGTTGTGTGTCACATTGACACTCTGATAAAACTCAGGTCTCAAGCTATAGCTCTGGACCTTATTCGATAAGGCATCTGTGCACCGCCACAGTTTGGGATTGTTTATGCTGAACCTAGTTTCAGTAGAAAGGGAGTTTTGTGACTGTTTTGGAGGATCTACTGATGGTCCCCAGTTAGGGTCGATTTTCTATCTCCTTGTTCCTGACGCTGTGTTGCTGTTGCCTGTTATATTGCTGTTCTGCGAATTGGTCATTTTACTGGACAATCAAGCTGTTCTGATTGTCAGTTTGTTACAGGAGATAGCTTAAGAGAAGTTCAGTCGTACACTGGTTGAGTCGAGTCTTAGAGTTACCGGGAGCACACTCATACACACATATATTCTTATTTGTATATATTATTGTAATTACTGACATTGTACCTGATGGTACTTCTGAGTCATTTATATATATGTGCCCTCAGCACAGACTTATTGTATATGAGAGCAGTGTAGGAGCTACCCTCCTAATTAACCTCCTAATTGATATCTTAATTAATATCTTTATATATGATTTACTTTGCTACCCTAGATTTTCTCACTTTGTTAATAAACCTTTTAAATATATGTTTGGTTAGTACCCTATCAGTTGCAATCCTCTTAAGCTATATAATATGTCGGATAACTGAACCAGGATACTGACTTTGTTGCAAAAGCCCAGTAACAGGCTGGATGCTAGAAGGGCTTTCCTTTCTAGTGTTCACTGGAGATGTCTATTATTAATATATATCTGATTTGTACATATATATATATATGTATATATATATATATATATATATATATATATATATATATATATATATATATATATATATATATATATATATATATATATATATATATATATATATATATGTCGTGCCGATTAGGTAAAACTTGCGATTTTGGCTTAAATAGCAACGCTCACCTTGCCATTTAAGACAAGTGAAAATTTGTGTATGCAATAATTTCGCCAAAATCATTCTGAACTTAACGAAAAAAATATATTTCATTGTGTTTGTTTATTATTAAATTAATGTTAACGTATCTAAAATATATTTAGTTGGGTTAGGCTAAATTAAATTGCGCTTGTTGTAATAAGGTTAGGTAGGTTTTCAAAGTTTCTCTTGGTACAAAATTATAAATTCTTACATTAACATAAATGAAAAAAATATATCTCTAAACGTATATGAGAAAATTTTAGAAAGGACTTAATTTTAGATGAGTTCTTGCTAATTGACCAGTTTTACCTAATCGGCACGACATATATATATATATATATATATATATATATATATATATATATATAAAAAAAAAATATAGAAGCAGGCGTGCGATGGGACATCCTTGCAGGCTTCTCCAGTAGACCAGCTCCTCTCAAAGAGCACAAACAGTCCCACTGGAACAAACCGATCATGGACAAAATCGCCAAGACAATGCTCTCCAACGCTTCAGGAAAGGACAAAGATGGCCTCCTAGCGGTGAAGACACCACATTTAAAAGATTTCATTTTAGCTGTTCCAAATTCCTCCTTGGGCAGTCGGCTCGACCCACAGGCCATTCGGATTGGTGTTGCTCTTCGCCTAGCCGCCCCCATACTCACCGAACATATGTGTATTTGCGGCAGGGCGACGGCTGATCAATTCGGACTTCATGGTCTCGTGTGTCACACATCAGAAGGGAAGTATTCCAGACATGAGGAGGTCAACAATATCATAAAGAGAAGCCTCGCCACAGCCCGTTGCCCATCTCAACGGGAACCCCAATTACAGAGGTTTGACGGAAGTCAAAAGCGTCCTGATGGAGCCATTATGCTACCCTAGAAGGATGGTAAGTAAATTGCCTGGGACTACACCTGTGCCGCCACATTGGCAGACACCTACTTGCCATACTCCGAAGCAGAATGGGGTGGAGCTGCCAGCCACAGGGAGACCCAGAAGACCCGCAAATATGAAGGCCTTTCCCAATAGGGTCGGAGACCCTTGGAGCATGGGCAAGTGTGCTCTAAAGTTCCTCAAAGAGCTGGGTGAAAAACTCATCATAGAAACCAAAGACCACAGGGCGGCCAGCTTCCTCTTTCAGACACTCAGTATTGCGATCCAGAGGGCAAATGCCTGCAGGATTCTGGGCACGCGGCCCACTGCCGGAAAGCTGGACAAAGTATTCGAGATGTAGCTCCGAGTTGTTATCTATGTTGTTCTACTCCCTATTGCATTTTTGTCAATGTATTTTGTCTTTACATAAAGTCTACACAGAATATAGAATATAGGGTGCTCCCCTTGGGCCCAATGCCATCGATCTGGTCCTGGAAAAAAAAATCTCCGACCTCAGGACGATGGAAGGTAGGATGAAAGACATTGATACACATGATGCCTTCTACCTACTCACCAGGTGCCTGTCAATCCCAAAACTTACATACTTCCTGAGATGCTCCCCAGCCTTCAACAGCCCGAAACTCGAGGAATACGACTCTCTCCTCAAGACCATGCTAGAGAGTGTATTGAATCTTTCCCTCGAAGATGGACAGTGGTTGCAAGCTTCACTTCCAGTCAGACTTGGGGGGCTGGGAGTACGCAAATCCTCCCAGATTGCCCTACCAGCCTTCTTATCCTCTTCCATAGCATCAAATGAGCTAATAAAACAAATTCTTCCATACAACCTCAGTGATTCAGCAGGAATACAGGACCCTAGCTACACCAGTGCCATCACTGAATGGGAGACTCTTGCTGCTCCAACATCAAAACCTAGTGAAGAACTGGCCTACAAACAGTCAAGCTGGGACAGCCCCATTGCTGAAAAGATACTTGCCAATATGCTCAGGGCCGTAACATCAGACAGGGAGACTGCCCGTCTCCTAGCCGTGAGTGCACATCACTCTGGGGACTTCCTCCAAACAGTTCCCATTTCGGCCATGGGAACACGTCTGGACCCTAAGACCCTTCGTATTGCAGTGGCTCTGCGCCTTGCTGCTTCTATTCACACGGAATATACGTGTATTTGCGGCGATGTGCAAGCCGACCAATATGGTCTACATGGTCTTAACTGTTCTAAAACCAAGGGTTGGCATGCAAGACACAATGAGGTCAACGACATCATAAAGAGAACCCTCGCTACAGCTGGATGCCCAGCCGAGAGAGAGCCTCGATCACTAGCAGCCAACAATGCCCACAACCCAGCAAACCGCCCCGACGGGATCACCATCTATCCTTGGAAGAATGGCAAGCTCTTAGCATGGGATTATACCTGTGTGTCGACACTGGCTGACACCTACATCCATCACAGTGTTGGGCGACAGGGAGGAGCTGCTGACCACAGAGAGGAGTACAAGATCGGCAAGTACAGAGACATAAGCCAACAGTATAAATTTGTCCCAGTGGGATCAGAGACCTTGGGAGCGTGGGGAAAAAATGCAACACGTTTCCTTAAAGAACTGGGTTCCAGACTCATCGACACCACCAGGGACCCAAGGGCAGCCACGTTCATGTTCCAGCGTCTCAGCGTGGCTATCCAGAGGGAAACGCATGCTGCATACGCCGTCCGGCTTCGAGGAGCTGGGGAGTTTCATAATCTTTGACATACTTGTACCATTGTATTCATGTTCATGCTTGTGATTTATACATGTATTCTGTCTATTAATAAGCATTTTATGTAAATGAATATTATATATATATATATATATATATATATATATATAATATATATATATATATATATATATATATATATATATATAGAAATCTTCTTAAGAATTAAGATTATAATTTATCATTAAATTCTACTAAAATTTAAATTAAATATATATATATATATATATATATATAAATATATATATATATATATATATATATATATATATATATATATATATATATATATATATATATTAAAAATTAACTATAATTAATGATTATGAATGAAAAGGATATTACGATACATCAACGGATTAGTGAATTAAATTGTTGCTTACATAGAGAATGAAGAGGAGTTAGAGAGAGAGAGAGAGAGAGAGAGAGAGAGAGAGAGAGAGAGAGAGAGAGAGAGAGAGAGAGAGAGAGAGAGAGAGAGAGAGAGAGAGAGAGAGAGAGAGGCATATCTGAATTTGCAGTTCCATTTCCAGGGAAAAAATATCATTTTAGCCTAGAAATGTAGAGCAACAAGGTTTCAAAATCTCAGTTCCAATTCCAACACTAATTGGGCTTTCAATTTAGGGAAGCTTGGTTAGGCAGAGCGAAGCAAATATTCGACCTCAGCAGAGTTCAGTTATACAACTCTACGGAAACACATCTCTCAATTTCACTATATTTTGCTCCGGGTCTCCACCCCCCTCCCACCGGGTCTCCACCCCCTTCCCACCGGGTCTCCACCCCCTTCCCCCCCACCCACTATGCTGATAACTGGGCTTCGAAAACGGTAAATGTTTTACATCTTTTTAAGGAAAATTTTAGTGGTGAAGATGATAATTAATTTCCTGTCTGCTCTCACGAAGACATGCAGACATGCAGACAAGCATGGTGGATGAATTTGGTAGGGTGTGTAAAATAAGAAAATTGAAAGTGAATATAGGAAAGAGTAAGGTGATGAGGATAACAAAAAGAATAGGTGACGAAAGATTGGATACCAGATTGGAGGGAGAGAGTATGGAGGAGTTGAATGTATTCAGATATTTGGGAGTGGACATGTCAGCAGATGGGTCTATGAAGGATGAGGTGAATCATAGAATTGATGAGGGAAAAAGGGTGAGTGGAGCACTTCGGAGTTTGTGGAGACAAAGAACTTTGTCCATGGAAGTAAAGAGGGAAATGTATGAGAGTATAGTTATATCAACACTCTTATATGGGCGTGACGCATGGGTGATGAATGTTGCAACGAGGAGAAGGCTGGAGGCAGTGGAGATGTCATGTCTGAGGTCAATGTGTGGTGTGAATATAATGCAGAGAATTCGGAGTTTGGAAATTAGGAGGAGGTGAGGGATTACCAAAACTATTTTCCAGAGAGCTGAGGAGGGGTTGTTGAGGTGGTTTGGACATGTAGAGAGAATGGAACGAGACAGAATGACTTGGAGAGTGTATAAATCTGTAGTGGAGGGAAGGCGTGGTAGGGGTCGGCCTAGGAAAGGTTGGAGGAAAGGGGTAAAGGAGGTTTTGTGTGCGAGGGGCTTGGACTTCCAGCAAGCATGTGTGAGCGTATTTGATAGGAGTGAATGGAGACAAATGGTTTTTAATACTTGACGTGCTGTTGGAGTGTGAGCAAAGTAACATTTATGAAGGGATTCAGGGAAACCGGCAGGCTGGACTTGAGTCCTGGAGATGGGAAGTACAGTGCCGGCACTCTGAAGGAGGGGTGTTAATGTTGCAGTTTTATAACTTTAGTGTAAAGCATCCCTCTGGCAAGACAGTGATGGAGTGAATGATGATTAAAGTTTTTCTTTTTCGGGCCACCCTGCCTTGGTGGGAATCGGCCGATGTGAGGTGTGGTCTTTGTTAGTATGATGTGACTGTGAGGTGTAGTCTTGCCCTTTAAAAGCCTTCACGAAAGCGCTTGGAATTCCTCTATTTTTTCATAGTGGTATTTTTTTATATATATATATATATATATATATATATATATATATATATATATATATATATATTTAATTGATGGTATACGTTAACGGTATTGTATACTATCAATACATAGTATACTCGTCTGACAAAGCAACACCATGGTGTCTCGGAACTGAGAAGTCTTCCATAACTGTTTTGCTAAATAACATTTCAGCAACACCAACTTTCACTCGTGGGCCCCACTCACCTGTGCCATCAACTCCAACTGCTTCACCTCACTTCTGCTCTGTTGTAGGATATATGATCAGGCTGCACACATGTATATGCTTTAGGTTTGAGGGAATGACCAACCTATACCAAGGGTGACTAACTCATCACATCGTAACTACTTACTGTGTCCAGTTTTGCATTCACCTCTATTCGACTGAAGAAGCCTGTTGTGCAGTCGAAACATTTCAGCAACAAGCATATCGTGGTGTTGCACATGTGTCTCATATGCCTATATTATTATAGGAATATTACATAAACCTGGATATTATTGTTCAGAGCTGAGACTCTGATATTCAGTTAGGAGTCAGGAGCTTGACGACGACGTTCCCATCCGACCTGGACCATTTACAGTCACACTGATAGTCACAACATTATTTCCACTATTTACCAACCACTACCACTACTTACCAACCACTACCACTACTTACCAACCACTACCACTACTTACCAACCACTACCACTACTTACCAACCACTACCACTACTTACCAACCACTACCACTACTTACCAACCACTACCACTACTTACCAACCACTACCACTACTTACCAACCACTACCACTACTTACCAACCACTACCACTATTTACCAACCACTACCACTACTTACCAACCACTACCACTACTTACCAACCACTACCACTACTTACCAACCACTACCACTACTTACCAACCACTACCACTACTTACCAACCACTACCACTACTTACCAACCACTACCACTACTTACCAACCACTACCACTACTTACCAACACTACCACTACTTCCAACCACTACCACTACTTACCAACCACTACCACTACTTACCAACCACTACCACTACTTACCAACCACTACCACTACTTACCAACCACTACCACTACTTACCAACCACTACCACTACTTACCAACCACTACCACTACTTACCAACCACTACCACTACTTACCAACCACTACTACTACTTACCAACCACTACCACTACTTACCAACCACTCCACTACTTACCAACCACTACCACTACTTACCAACCACTACCACTACTTCCAACCACTACCACTACTTACCAACACTACCACTACTTACCAACCACTACCACTACTTACCAACCACTACCACTACTTACCAACCACTTACCACTACTTACCAACCACTACCACTACTTACCAACCACTACCACTACTTACCAACCACTACCACTACTTACCAACCACTACACTACTTACCAACCACTACCACTACTTACCAACCACTACCACTACTTACCAACCACTACCACTACTTCCAACCACTCTGTTCCCTCTCCAACCACTACACTGTTACCAACCACTCCACTTACTTTATCCAAGCTACACTCGCACTTACCAACCTCTCCACTACTTACCAAGCCACTACCACTACTTACCAACCACTACCACTACTTACCAACCACTACCACTACTTACCAACCACTACTACTACTTACCAACCACTACCACTACTTACCAACCACTTCCACTACTTACCAACCACTACCACTACTTACCAACCACTACCACTACTTACCAACCACTACCACTACTTACCAACCACTACCACTACTTACCAACCACTACCACTACTTACCAACCACTACTACTACTTACCAACCACTTCCACTACTTACCAACCACTACCACTACTTACCAACCACTACCACTACTTACCAACCACTACCACTACTTACCAACCACTACAACTACTTACCAACCACTTCCACTACTTACCAACCACTACCACTACTTACCAACCACTACCACTACTTACCAACCACTACCACTACTTACCAACCACTACCACTACTTACCAACCACTACCACTACTTACCAACTACTACCACTACTTACCAACCACTACCACTACTTACCAACCACTACCACTACTTACCAACCACTACCACTACTTACCAACCACTACCACTACTTACCAACCACTACCACTACTTCCTCGTCTCCCTCTCTTGTTCCTCTCTCCCGCTCGCCTATGCGTACTGGTTACCTCTTTTCTGTTAGTGTGACTTTGTAAATGGTCCAAGTCAGACCGAAACGTCGTCATTAATCTTCTTTCTCCTATGTGAGGGTTATTTGTTTTGTTTCAGTCACGGTATTGTGTCTTTTTGTTATTCATTCAATTATTATATTATTCTTTTTCTAACTACAACAGTTAACTGGTTCTTAATGTTATTAATGCACTGTTCTTAGTGTTCATCCATATAATAATGTTTTATGTACGTTTTTGTGTCAAGTGAGTTACAGAGTCACAACACTGAGTTGCAAACTGAGTTGCAAACTGAGGGTTGAGTGCAGGTTACGGTGCGTCACGGGAATTATGTCAACGGACGGATGTTTTCCGAAGCATGCCTGTGGGACGCTCCTTCACCAGGACTGTCGCTCGTGCGATAATTATCGTACTTGCATGATTATTTTTCCATTTGGTTCGATATAAGATATCTTTAGCTGTTATTGCAAGTTTTGTACGGTAATTTCAGATTTCAGATCCTGAAAATATTATTTTTCAAATGAAATACGATTTCTGACATAATAAGTAAAATACGAATATATAAAAACAGAATTAATATTAGTTTATACAATTTTATATATCTATTAATAATGTTACATAAAGTACAGTACCTGCAAATACAGTGGTACCTTGAGTTACGAGTTTAATTCTTTTCAGAAGGCTGTTCGAGTGCCAATACCGAACGAATTTGTTCCCATAATGAATAATGTGAATTAGATTAATCCGTTTCAGACCCCCAAAAATACTCTTACAAAAGCACTTACATACATACACTTACATAATTGTTCGAGTTGGGAGCTGCTCGTATGTCGAGGTACCACTGTACTTCTGTTGAACGAGCTGCTAACATTTCAACATGTTCCAAAGGCAATAATTTCGCATTTCTATAAAGCATAAGTATGGTAACTATCGAACTTGCTGGATAACTTACGCTACTGCGTGAGCCTTTTCATCATTTTGTAATAAAGTATTTAAAGCGTAATGGTTATATTCTAAGAATAGATTACATTTAATTAAGTAAAGTGTTTATGTATGAAAATAAAATGTTTTTGCCAAACACTGACTTGTATCAAGAATTTATAATGCTCAAGTTGGACTCCTGTATGGTGAAGTGTTTTGGTATATTAGAAGCGATCTGCTAATACCAGCCAGTGTTACTACGTCTGTGAGTTACTGACTCTGTCAGAACTACGTTGATCAACACCTGGAATCAATGGTTCTTGACTGATCGAAGTATTACCTTGAAAGATCTTCGACTTATTAAATTATCAACATGGATGACAGTGTGGATGACAGTGAGGATGACAGTGAGGATGACAGTGAGGATGACAGTGAGGATGACAGTGAGGATGACAGTGAGGATGACAGTGAGGATGACAGTGAGGATGACAGTGAGGATGACAGTGAGGATGACAGTGAGGATGACAGTGAGGATGACAGTGAGGATGACAGTGAGGATGACAGTGAGGATGACAGTGAGGATGACAGTGAGGATGACAGTGAGGATGACAGTGAGGATGACAGTGAGGATGACAGTGAGGATGACAGTGAGGATGACAGTGAGGATGACAGTGAGGATGACAGTGAGGATGACAGTGAGGATGACAGTGAGGATGACAGTGAGGATGACAGTGAGGATGACAATCAAACAACAACAAACAAGAATTAGAGAGACTTTGTGATGTACATATAAAAACAAGGTGGCCCTTAGTGAAGTAAATATACCAGAAACATGGACTTGGTGACGTAGGTCTACATGAACTGTAGATAAATGGTCCTGAAAACCGACAAGTTGATGAATGAGACACTTGAGAAACACTTTGATAATCTCTGTTGTTGAAACATTTCGCCACTGACTGGCGAGTTTTCCATGGTCACACCTCCGCTGACTGTAGAGTTGTCCATGGTCACACCTCTGACTGGAGAGTTTTCCATGGTCACACCTCCTCTGACTGGAGAGTTTTCCATGGTCACTCCTCTGACTGGAGAGTTTTCCATGGTCACACCTCTGACTGGAGAGTTTTCCATGGTCACACCTCTGACTGGCGAGTTTTCCATGGTCACACCTCCTCTGACTGGCGAGTTTTCCATGGTCACACCTCCTCTGACTGGAGAGTTTTCCATGGTCACACCTCCGCTGATTAGCGAGTTTTCCATGGTCACACCTCCTCTGACTGGAGAGTTTTCCATGGTCACACCTCTGACTGGAGAGTTTTCCATGGTCACACCTCCTCTGACTGGAGAGTTTTCCATGGTCACACCTCTGACTGGAGAGTTTTCCATGGTCACACCTCTGACTGGCGAGTTTTCCATGGTCACACCTCCTCTGACTAACGAGTTTTCCATGGTCACACCTCCTCTGACTGGCGAGTTTTCCATGGTCACACCACCTCTGACTGGCGAGTTTTCCAAGGTCACACCTCCTCTGACTGGCGAGTTTTCCATGGTCACACCTCCTCTGACTGGAGAGTTTTCCATGGTCACACCTCCGCTGATTAGCGAGTTTTCCATGGTCACACCTCCTCTGACTGGAGAGTTTTCCATGGTCACACCTCTGACTGGAGAGTTTTCCATGGTCACACCTCTGACTGGCGAGTTTTCCATGGTCACACCTCCTCTGACTGGCGAGTTTTCCATGGTCACACCTCCGCTGACTGAAGAGTTTTCCATGATCACACCTCTGACTGGCGAGTTTTCCATGGTCACACCTCTGACTGGAGAGTTTTCCATGGTCACACCTCCTCTGACTGGAGAGTTTTCCATGGTCACACCTCTGACTGGAGAGTTTTCCATGGTCACACCTCTGACTGGCGAGTTTTCCATGGTCACACCTCCTCTGACTAACGAGTTTTCCATGGTCACACCTCCTCTGACTGGCGAGTTTTCCATGGTCACACCACCTCTGACTGGCGAGTTTTCCAAGGTCACACCTCCTCTGACTGGCGAGTTTTCCATGGTCACACCTCCTCTGACTGGAGAGTTTTCCATGGTCACACCTCTGACTGCTTCTTCTGTCTGCAGTACATAAGCCACTTCTCGCATATGATGGACTTTGATCAAGATTGATAGAGTAATCACATGGACTCCAGGCAGAGGGACTGATTAAGTAATGCACCTTATAATCTTCCACTGTTCTTCTCTGTATTGGACTGAAGAAATCACTGGCTGGCGAAGCGTTTCTACAATTAAGATACCCAAGTCTTGTACAAGTGTCATTCATTAGGCCTACATGTACAGCTAAAAACCAAAATTGGTTTATATTGATATAAATATTGTATGGTATGTATGAAGATTATTTTTTTCATTTAATTATTTAAAGCTGCTTTGATGTAAATAGTTTCTTACGATAATTTGGTTAAAAAATGATAATTTGGTGAACACTGTATGATAATTTTTATAAATGAATCCGGCAACCCTGCATCTGGCTCAACTGTTATGCAGTTTGCAACAACCTTCCCAGTTCTCATGTGTCACATCTGCTGCTCCTCACTTGTCTGCATATAGTTTCTGTGGTAGCCCACAAGTTTACTAGCAAGACAAGCTGTGTGTCTTGCAACTTTATAAATTAGTTTGAATACTGTTGGTTATACAAGAATTTGTTTTTGGAAACTGCGTATTCTATACACTCGTTAACCTTGTTCTAGAGTACAGCTGAAGGTCATTCATCATTGTATGGTGTAAGTGCAACCGTAGTCTGTGTACCTGTAGCTACCGAGCCAAGACTCAGTAATTTTCTATAAGGTATTATTATGCACCCAGGTATTATGTTACTGTGGACTCAGATATTATGTTAGAGTGGATCAAGGTAATACGTTACTATGGAGCAAAATATTACGTTACTGTGGACGCAGGTATTACGTTACTGTAGACCGAGGTATTACGTTATTGTGGACCCAGCTATTATGTTACTGTAGACCCAGCTATTATGTTACTGTGGACCCAGCTATTATGTTACTGTGGACCCAGGTATTACGTTGCTGTTGACCCAGGTATTACGTTACTGTGGACCCAGGTATTACGTTACTGTGGACCCAGGTATTACGTTACTGTGGACCCAGTTATTACGTTACTGTGGACCCAGGTATTATGTTACAGTGGACCCAAATATTATGTTACTGTGGACCCAGGTATTACGTTACTGTGGTCCCAGGTATTATGTTACTGTGGGCCCAGGTATTATGTTATTGTGGACCCAGGTATTACGTTACTGTGGACCCAGGTATTATGTTACAGTGGACCCAAGTATTATGTTACTGTGGACCCAGGTATTACGTTACTGTGGACCCAGGTATTATGTTACTGGGGACCCAGGTATTATGTTACTTTGGACCCAGGTATTACGTTATTGTGGAGCCAGGTACTATGTTACTGAGGACTCAGGTATTACGTTACTGTGGACCCAGGTATTATGTTACTGTGGACCAAGGCATTATGTTACTGTGGACCCAGAAATTATGTTACTGTGGACCCAGGTATTGCGTTACTGTAGACCCAGGTATTATGTTACTGTGGACCCAGGTATTATGTTACTGTGGACCCAGGTATTACGTTACTGTGGACCCAGGTACTATGTTACTGTGGACACAGGTATTACGTTACTGTGGACCCAGGTGTTATGTTACTGTGGACCCAGGTATTATGTTACTGTGGACCTTGGTATTATGTTACTGTGGACCCAGGTATTACGTTACTGTGGACCCAGATATTGTGTTACTGTGGACCCAGGTATTATGTTACTGTGGACCCAGGTATTATGTTACTGTAGACCCAGGTATTACGTTACTGTGGACCCAGGTATTATGTTACTGTTGACCCAGGTGTTATGTTACTGTGGACCAAGGTATTACGTTAGAGTGGACCCAGGTATTACGTTATTGTGGATTCAGGTATTATGTTACTGTGGACCCAGGTATTATGTTACTGTAGACCCAGGTATTACGTTACTGTGGACCCAGGAATTATGTTACTGTGGACCCATGTATTACGTTACTGTGGACCAACTTTTTATGTTACTGTGGACCCAGGTATTACGTTACAGTGGACCCAGGTATTACGTTACTGTGGACCCAAGTATTATGTTACTGTGGACCCAGGTATTACGTTACAGTGGACCCAGGTATTACGTTACTGTGGACCCAAGTATTATGTTACTGTGGACCCAGGTATTACGTTACAGTGGACCCAGGTATTACGTTACTGTGGACCCAGGTATTATGTCACTGTGGGCTCAGGTATTATGTTACTGTCGATGAAGGTATTATGTTACTGTGGACCCAGGTATTATGTTACTGTGGACCCAGGTATTATGTTACTGTGGACCCAGGTATTACGTTATTTTGGACCCAGGTATTATGTTACTGTGGACCCAGGTATTACGTTGCTGTGGACCCAGGTATTACGTTACTGTGGACCCAGGTATTACGTTGCTGTGGACCAAGGTATTACGTTACTGTGGACCCAGGTATTATGTTACTGTGGACCCAGCTATTATGTTACCGTGGATCCTGGTATTACGTTGCTGTGGACCCAGGTATTACGTTACTGTGGACCCAGGTATTACGTTGCTGTGGACCCAGGTATTACGTTACTGTGGACCCAGGTATTACGTTACTGTGGACCCAGGTATTACGTTACTGTGGACCCAGGTATTACGTTACTGTGGACCCAGGTATTACGTTACTGTGGACCCAGGTATTATGTTACAGTGGACCAAAGTATTATGTTACTGTGGACCCTGGTATTACGTTACTGTGGACCCAGGTATTATGTTACTGTGGGCCCAGGTATTATGTTATTGTGGACCCAGGTATTACGTTACTGTGGACCCAGGTATTACGTTACTGTGGACCCAGGTATTATGTTACTGTGGACCCAGGTATTATGTTACTTTGGACCCAGGTATTACGTTATTGTGGAGCCAGGTACTATGTTACTGAGGACTCAGGTATTACGTTACTGTGGACCCAGGTTTTATGCTACTGTGGACCAAGGCATTATGTTACTGTGGACCCAGATATTATGTTACTGTGGACCCAGGTATTGCGTTACTGTAGACCCAGGTATTATGTTACTGTGGACCCAGGTATTATGTTACTGTGGACCCAGGTATTACGTTAGTGTGGACCCAGGTACTATGTTACTGTGGACCCAGGTATTACGTTACTGTGGACCCAGGTGTTATGTTACTGTGGACCCAGGTATTATGTTACTGTGGACCTTTGTATTATGTTACTGTGGACCCAGGTATTACGTTACTGTGGACCAACTTATTATGTTACTGTGAACCCAGGTATTACGTTATTTTGGACCCAGGTATTATGTTACTGTGGACCCAGGTATTACGTTTCTGTGGACCCAGGCATTATGTTACTGTGGACCCAGGTATTACGTTACTGTGGACCCAAGTATTATGTTACTGTGGACCCAGGTATTACGTTACTGTGGACCCAGGTATTACGTTACTGTGGACCCAGGTATTATGTCACTGTGGGCTCAGGTATTATGTTACTGTCGATGCAGGTATTATGTTACTGTGGACCCAGGTATTATGTTACTGTGGACCCAGGTATTATGTTACTGTGGACCCAGGTATTATGTTACTGTGGACCCAGGTATTATGTTACTGTGGACCCAGGTATTATGTTACTGTGGACTCAGGTATTTTGTGTATTGTTCTTGTTACGGTATTGTGCCTTTTTGTTATTACTACAAGAATTTTGCTACGTCAAAAGTCATTGATGAAATATATTATTGCGAATTATTTGTACTCGACTAAGAGAAAACACATTGAACTTACATTTCTTTTAATTTTTATATAGTAATGTCATATAATATTTTCCTGGGCATTTCATACAGGTATATATGTTAATTTTCGCATGTATTTCCCATTATTCTTGTGCAATTTTTATATGCATTTATGAATGTTATTAAAGAGAGAATTTTAAAGTTCTTTGAGCAATTGTAACATTTAATTTTGAGTGGTATTCTTGTTTAATTATAATATGTCCAGCATACAGGATATTTATTAAGGAGAAGGAGTTGAATTTTTTTCGTCTTAATAACTCTGGTTATGTAATAGGCCCCACCCACATGTGACGATGTCTTCAAATTCTGTGCGTCTCCTTCGGCTCCAGAGTATAAAATTTATACTCATGCCTCAGTATTTGATTGACAATTTCTGCTGCGTAGTCGAAACGTTTCTCAGTAAACATACCCAGGTAATGCACGTGTGAGCTCTCTTTTAACTTGTCGGTATTAATCATCTGATGTAAGGACACTTGACTGACTCATCAATGCAATGGAAGTCATGAACAGAGAATATCTAATAAAACTAAATAACACTCTGGCTCACCTTACAGGACTGTTCTGCTTCCATAGTAGGCCCTGCCTACGTATGATGATGTCTTCATCTGCTGCACTTCTCCTTTAACACTATTACATACGACTCCGTCCTCGTGTCTCTGTCTTTGATTGACATATCTTGCTGTGCAAGCAAAACATCCTTCAGGATAACCAGTTAGCAGTAATCTGAAACCAAGACAACAGTGCATAAGTGTTCGCAATAAAGCTAACAGAATCCTTGGCTTCATATCAAGAATATAAATAATAGAAGTCCTCAGGTTGTTCTTCAACTCAATATATCCTTGGTTAGGCCTCATTTAGATTATGCTGCACAGTTTTGGTCACAGTATTACAGAATGGATATAAATGCACTGGAAAACTTACAGAGGAGGATGACAAAGTTGATCCCATGTATCAGAAATCTTCCCTATGAGGATAGACTGAGGGCCCTGAATCTGCACTCTCTAGAAAGGCGTAGAATTAGGGGGATATGATTGAGGTGTATAAATGGAAAACAGGAATTAATAAAGGAGATGTAAATAACGTGCTAAAAATATCTAGCATAGACAGGACTCGCAGCAATGGTTTTAAATTTGAAAAATTCAGATTCAGGAAGGATATAGGAAAGCACTGGTTTGGTAATAGAGTTGTGGATGAGTGGAACAAACTCCCGAGTACCGTCATAGAAGCTAAGACGTTGTGTAGTTTTAAAAATAGGTTGGATAAATACATGAGTAGGTGTGGGTGGGTGTGAGTTGGACCTGACTAGCTTGTGCTACTAGGTCAGATACCTAGGTCAGCATTGCTCAGCCGGTGGAGATGGATCTGCCTGCATGGCCAGTAGGCCTGCTGCAGTGTTCTCTTCTTAAGTTCTTAAAGGTTATCGTATGTTTGATGTGTTTATTCATCTACTGCAGTGTTCTTTTCCTAAGTCTTCTTGTTCTAAATTATTCTTCTGCATAAGGAGGAGTGATCCCCATGGCCAGTAGGCCTGCTGCAGTGTTCCTTCTTTCTTAAGTTCTTAAAGGTTATCATATGTTGTGCATGTGTTTTATTCATCTACTGCAGTGTTCCTTTTTTCCTAAGTCTTCTTTGTTCTAAATTATTCTTCTGCATATTGTTTATTCGTCTTGTCGGCATCACACCCATTTCGTTCTCACTGCTTCTACTCTTAAGTGATTCTTTAAGTCCAAAATTCTCCTAACAGGAATATCTTGACTATAAGCATGCATAAGAACTTAAATCTTTTCTTTTCTAAAAGTTTAATACAGAGGCAATAAAAGAACATTTAACTTCCCTAGACGGATTTGGATATAGTTGTATCATATAAATTCTTAGTTAAACTGACTTATTTCCTCCTGTCTTCCTACGTATCCTCCTCTTGTTTTTCCTCTCCCATTCACCCTTTCTTGTTATCCAGTTTGTAATCCACTTATTCAGAAGCTGCCTCAATGCTGTCCTTCCCACTGCATTCAGAAAGGCCGTGTGCCATGAAGGAGCTTTCATCCTTAATAAAAATAAATCGCAGACCTCTGTACGAGTATTTGTCCTTCTCACACACATAGCTTTTGGTCTTAAGTTTATTCTAACACATTTTCTGTGCATGCAAATGTGTAAATTATGTCCATTTAATAATGCCATTGCACTCCTCCTCACTCCTTCAATGCCACAAGTGCCACAATACTCTCCCCTTATCACTGACATAGTGTGTGTGTGTGTGTGTGTGTACCTTAATATCTTTTCATTCGAGAATATATTTGTTTATCTACTGTTTACCTGGACTTTACCTGGAGAGAGTTCCGGGAGTCAAAGCCCCCGCGGCCCGGTCTGTCACCAGGCCTCATGGTGAATCAGAGCCTGATCAACCAGGCTGTTACTGCTGGCCGCACGCAGTCCGACGTACAAACCACAGCCCGGCTGGTCAGGTACTGACTTTATGGAGGGACGAATGAATTCACACTTTTTGTCTTTATTTTGGTCTAATTTGAATGGAATTTTTTCAGTGATTTATACAGCTTTTAAAAACCTATACACTGTCTTTGTTATGATTTTTTTGCCTTTAAGTTAGACAGAAAAAAAATAAATTGTGCCAAATTTTAGGGGTCACAAAACTTGCAAATTTCTACAAAATTGGGAAGATGTACAATGCTCTAGTTAACATCAGATGAATGATAAAGGCTATATAATTGTTGACCCAATCCATTTTAGCAAAAATGTCAGTAGATTCCATTATAAAAAATGTTGAAGTTAGTGATTTTGTTTTTGCCTTTATTTTGTGGGGAAAAAAATCAATGAAGACAAAGCTGTAAAATATATGGGAAATCCTTCATGGGTGGTTGTAGAGCCATCATTACTCAGTAACGTGTGAAAAAATCATGACGATTGTCATGATTCGCAAAACATTGCACACAATGTCAATAACTTATTTCTGAGTTATTAATATATTTTTTTCTGTGAAACTCTATGGATACGGCGCGCTAAATCTCAGCGTGTTGCACACATCAACACTTGTTGAGGCCCCAGAGGCCACTGAGGTGGCATGAGTCCCTGCACTTGAATGGAGGCGTCAGAGATGTTGCTATGTAAAGTTTTTTAATGAAACAATTATAAAAAAATAATTTTTGCAGAGATAAAACTAAAAAATATAACACTAATTGGCAACATGTATTATTTATGATAGCAAGAACAAAAAAAAAGTACATTTAAGGGAAAAACATACGTACTTAGAAAAATTATATAACCAAGCTGATTACACCAAAATGTTGCAAGAATGATGCACTATTTTTTGGTAAGAAAATATTTTTTCCATAATTTTTCAATCTTCCTTTCCTAATCACTTGAAAAAGGCTCGCCCCTCCCTAATTTAGGTGCCTGCTAAAAGACAGCAAGGGGTCTATTGGTAATCCCCCTTATGTACGCTGGGAGGCAGTTGAGGCCCCTGACACTTATTGTGTTGTCTCTCAACGTGCTAGTGGCACCCCTGCTTTTCATTGGGGGGATGTTGCATTGTCTGCCGAGTCTTTTGCTTTCGTAGGGAGTGTGTATATATACTATATAATTTAATATGTTATATGCTATGTATGTGTCTGGGCGTGTACGATGTGTAAATATTTGTATGTCTATTATATAAATATATTTACCTAATATTTAAGATTGTTTACTCTTTAGATCATTAGCAGTCATTTCAGTGATGGATTTTCACATGGCATAATCAAGTCAAACAAATCCTCAATTTACCTCAAAATAGGTAATTTTCTGCTCTTTGGTGAATGTTGGTTCCGACACATCTTGACTCCGTCAACACTACTAGTGTTGTGTGTGTGTGTGTGTGTACTCACCTAATTGTACTCACCAAATTGTGGTTGCAGGTGTCAATTTATAGCTCCTGTCCCCGCCTCTTCTCTGGTCGGTGTGTGTGTGTGTGTTTCAATGTCTATTAATCTGTGTTAATGTGTGTGTTGTATATGGATTTAAACACATACTTATTTACATACATCTGTACATACAAATATATCTACAATTGAATGTAAGATACTAGACACATTGGTAGAAAATATAGTGAGGATCTACACTCATCTGTGATGGCCCATGATGCCGCCATAAGATCATCTTTGTCGTTCAAAACACATGAACTTTCATTTAGACATCCAGTCATGCAAACAAACTTACAATAATAAACTTAAACATACAGTCACACGCACAAATAATACAATCAAACAGACATATCAGAATCCCACACCCAGGCTTACAATCACACACCCAGGCATGCATCCACAGAGATATGCAGTCACATACATAGTTAAACAATCAAATTCAACAACCCAGTCATACAGATACCCAGACATACAGATACAAAACACATACAGACATACTAGTACACATACACACATACATACATCACACAACTAAATATAAAATCAGAAAAAATATAGACATGACAATTCCACAATACATAATCACGCAGAGACATGCAATCTTATTCCCTGATATACAAACACAAACATGAAGTCAAATACCTAGACATACCGTAACACAGATAACAGATACACACACTCAGAAAAAAACATACACTCTCTCAAACAATCGGAAATCAGAAAGAAATATATACAAACATGATCAACCAATCAGGCATTCGGTAATATACTAAGACAGTCATACACATTTACCTACAATCTTAGAGTCAGACATACATTCATATACCCAGACATACAGCCAAAGACAGGGACTCACGATCAGACACACAGGCATTCAGTTACGTATTTAAACATACAGAAACACATATACAACTACATATCCAGATATACAGTCAGATATACAAATCAAACATACAGACCAATAACCACATACCTAAAGATACAATCCTATGCCCATACATACAGTCAGCCATACAGACATACAGTCATACACCCTGACATATAATCACTCACCCTGATATTGGATATCTATTTAATAGCGTGACGTAAAGTGGGCAAGCTGGTTAAGATAAGAAAAGACATTTTAAGCAGATTAGAAGTTTATCTTAACATTGCCTTCCCAGACACCGTTAAGTAAAGCTAAACACTTTAGAAGTTATCGCTCGTGATCTTAACTTCTGCACGACATTAATAATGTTCTCTGAACGTCTCCTCGTTCAGTCTTGTTTAGAAAGAAAACTCGCAATAAAGAGGAGCGCAACATGGGCATAAGATGAACAAAACTCGTTATTAAAAATAGCAGGTAACCAGAGGGAATATTCGATAACACAGGAAAAGAATTGAAATCCCAAGAAAAGTTTGTCAGGTATTGCAGTAACAAACTGTAATTAAGAAACTCTTACTAAGACGACTGAAAAATATCTCTTAATGAGAAAATTGTACTTGAGGTGGATTTACGTAAGAGGAAATGAAGGGGAAGAGTGGAAGAACTGGAGACAGGAGAAGAAAATGATGCGAAGAGAGAGAGAGAGAGAGAGAGAGAGAGAGAGAGAGAGAGAGAGAGAGAGAGAGAGAGAGAGAGAGAGAGAGAGAGAGAGAGAGAGAGAGAGAGAGAGAGAAGAGAGAGACAGAGAGAGAGAGAGAGAGAGAGAGAGAGAGAGAGAGAGAGAGAAAGAGAGAGAGAGAGAGGGTATCTCATACCTGCTCGACAAAAGAGGCTGCAAGATTCTGTATGGGTCACAAGTGCGCTCACACCTTAAGTATGCTCACACCTTAAGTATGCTCACACCTTAAGTATGCTCATACCTTAAGTATGCTCACACCTTAAGTATGCTCACACCTTAAGTATGCTCACACCTTAAGTATGCTCACACCTTAAGTATGCTCACACCTTAAGTATGCTCACACCTTAAGTATGCTCACACCTTAAGTATGCTCACACCTTAAGTATGCTCACACCTTAAGTATGCTCACACCTTAAGTATGCTCACACTTTCTTGAAATACTTGTCCTTCGTCTCATCTACGACAGTAGAGTCTTCATCACCGGAGAGATGTGGGTAATGTTACTGTTATGTACAAGACAGCTTCTATACAACAAGACGGGCAGCAAACACCAACTACACCTGGGCTGTATCTTTCTCAAGAACAACAACACTTCATCTAAGATCATTCATCCCATGAACGACTCGAGTCTGAAACTTGTTCTTACAGCATAATGACAGAGATGAAATAAATTCAGTTCAGTTAATGAAATCGCTGGCCACAGACTGCTCCTACTTCATCCTGTTCTTTATTAATATAGTTCATAACAAATAAGAAAGACTTTGAAATGAGCTGAGGAAGGTAACAGTTCTTAACGAAACTTTGTACAAACTCTTGTTTAAATAATAAAAAAGTTAGATAAAGATATATTTAATGAAAGGAGACAAAAGTGTAGGAGCAGAAACGGAGATAATCAGGAGAGTGATTTAATAATTAGGTGATGGGGTCAGGAGAGAAGAGAGAAAGGGTCAAATTGAATGAGACTGGAAATCACTGGAGGGATGGCGATAGGGAATGAGAGAGAGAGAGAGAGTGAGATAAATTATTGAGACAGAAAGAGGAAATAGAAACAGAGGAAGTGAAGAGCAGTGAGAAAATGGCAGTCGTATAAAAGCTGAAGGTTGGGCGTGGAAGAAAAACGGATTTTTTTTAAAGCATATTACCTTGTTGTACATAAGAAGGTTAAATGAAGACAACAAGAAACAACTAATCATGTCTCGACACATCACCTGTCTATAAAAACTCGAATGTGACTCTTCTCTTCCTCTGATCTCGTGCTATCAGTAACAGCAAAGTTGATTTTAATACTAGTAATAGAATGGCATAAGTTAAAATATTGTTTATGGGACAATTCATAACAAACCGAAAATGGAAATGGAAAACAGACTACAATCCAAAAGATCCTGGACCATTA
Organism: Cherax destructor; assembly: GCA_009830355.1. NCBI lineage: Eukaryota > Metazoa > Arthropoda > Malacostraca > Decapoda > Parastacidae > Cherax > Cherax destructor. The sequence goes on from WNWK01013359.1 coordinate 46,042, forward strand.
TCATGTAGTAAATAGGAAAGAAAATTAAAAAAAAAAAAAAAAAAAAACAGTGAAGCTAGTGAGGGTACGTGGAGGTGAGGAACTGTCAGTGTCGCCATCTTAGTTGCAGGTTCAGCTATTGTTTAGACACTTTTTTTACTCTGCAGAGCATTATTATGTCATACAGAGATTACGCTTAACAAGAATATGTACTCCTGTAAAGCTGGGTGTAGTGAAACTAGTAGACCAGATCCCTGGGTCGACGGTGCGAGAAGAGGAGCAGTGTAATAGGTCTACTGGTTGACACTATTTAGAATGTTGCTTAGTATGTGTCGGAGCCTGTCTAGGCAATACCACCAGAATACAAGAGCATCAGTGTTGCAGCTCTCGGGTCATTTTCACAAATATATTAACACTTTATGACGTGGAAAAGTGCCAAGGTAATCAATTAACGGGAAAGTACCAGTAGATGTTAAGAATCAGCAGTCATTTCACAATATTCCATTGAGCGAAACTAAAGTGCTTTTTGCTTGCATGTACCTCTTGCATACGTCTTTACGTAGAGAGGTAGTGACCTGTGGTTAGAGAGGTAGTGACCTGTGGTTAGAGAAGTAGTGACCTGTGGTTAGAGAGGTAGTGACCTGTGGTTAGAGAGGTAGTGACCTGTGGTTAGGTGACATTGCAAACCTAGAGAAAAAAATCGGCAACAAAAGTGAATAGACAAATATTAGACCTCAAAAGGGTTTTTATCAATCTTGCATAAACTGATAGATCTCCCTGACAGTGACACGTTATTATAATAAACCTTTGCATTCGTGTTTGTCTTTTTTTCCACTTAAAAGCTTACTAAATCTTCCACCATTCCTGACCAAGCATTAGCTTGGTCTACTCGCCACCAATATTAAAACTCTCATCGGAGAGCCGGCAATCACTTCTTAACAGGAGTTAGTTTTGCCGTTTGCAGTATGATTCATTTTACATTAATCATTTTATATTCAATGCAGTAATCTATAAGTCCAGTTCAGTCAAGCGAGGACGAACAGAATGTTATTTATAACAAATGATTACTCATTTTCTAAGAAAATGGTTATGCGGTAATTGCAACAGATACATACTTGGTCATTAAAGAGATAACTTCATATCAGAGTCAGTAAGAGCACATCATAATGATGTCTTACTATTCTAACTCAATATTGACCTATAGCAGCCACCACCTCTCAAAGGGAGTAGCTCACAGACGGATGTATTTAACCACTCAGCGACAAATGCCTCATAATTTTGGGTGACTTGCTAGAACGAAAGCTATTTTTTTCCCAAAATCCAAATGCGATACTACATTCAATAATCTCTCTCCATTTACTCAAGCTTTGAAAAGTTTTGGTATACCGTTCCTAACTTTATTTACAAGCTAAGAGCTGTTACCTACATCAGCCTTTTATTGTTAAGAGATATACAAATAAGGAACGGGATGAAGTTGGAGCCATCTGTGCACCAGCGATTTAATTTGGTCAATTGACCTTATTTCGTTGATGTCATTATGCTGAACGAACATGTTCCAAATTTAAGTCATTTTAGGATTAAATGATCTTAGATGAAGTTATTTTCTTGAGAAGAGTACTGAGTGTAGTTGTTGTCTGCTGCTCGTTCTCGCTGTTTAGAAGCTCACTTCTTACTGTCCTCGTAGTGGAGCCGAGTTTTGTACCTTGACAGTTTGCAATGTACATAACAGTAAGAGCTACCCCAATCCCTTCCCTGTTGAAATGACAGATCTAAATAGGTTGGGTCCAGGCTAAAGATTAGCTGTCTTCCTCTGTTCTCTATTCTGTCAAGAGGTCGCATATGAGACAGAAGGCCAGCAGTCCAAGGAAGTGGAGTAAACTCAAAGTGTGAGGATACATGTGCCTCATACGGAATTTGCAAACCTCTGGTGTTAAGCAGATGCGAGATACGGCTAAATGCTGTAAGCCTCTTTCCTGCTTTGTTTTCAAGATTAACAACGTGGTTCTTCACAGTCAGTTTATAGTCAAATTTTACCCCAAGGAAATCAACTTCATCCACGGGTACCAATACTCATTCATTCTTACCTCTTCTCCAGCATTACTATCATAGTACTAACCTAGTGTTCATTATTTGTGTCTGTTTTTTTTTTTTTTTAACAAACAGGCCGTATCCCACTGAGGCAGGGTTGCCCCCCCAAAAAAACGAAAGTTTCCCTTTTAAAATTTAGTAATATATACAATAGAAGGGGTTACTAACCCCTTGCTCCTGGCATTTTAGTCGCCTTTTACGATACGCATGCCTTAGGGAGGAATTCTGTTCCACTTCCCCATGGAGATAAGCAGAAATAAACAAGAACAAGAACTAGGAAGAAAATAGAAGAAACCCAGAGGGTTTGTATATATATACGTTTGCACGTGGATTGTAGTGTGACTTAAGTGCAAGTAGATGTAGCAAGACGGTACCTGAAACCTCGCATGTTTATGAAAAAATAAAAATACACCAGTAATCCTACTATTGTGTAAAACAATTATAGGTTTCCGTATTACACTCACTTGGCAGGACAGTTGTACCTCCTGGGCGGTTGCTGTCTACCAACCTACTACATATATATATTTATAAGAGTGTGTTATCATTTTTTGTCCTAGGTACATGTCGATTAGACACTAGGCCCATTGTATATGTGCATATGGGTGTGTGTGTGTGTGTGTGTGTGTGTGTACTCACCTAATTGTACTCACCTAATTGTGGTTGCAGGGGTCGAGACTCAGCTCCTGGCCCCGCCTCTTCGCTGTCTGCTACTGGGTCTCTGCTCTCCCTGTTCCATGAGCTTTATCATACCTCGTCTTAAAACTATGTATGGTTCCTGCCTCCACTATATCTTTCTCTAGACTATTCCACTTCCTGACTACTCTGTGGCTGAAGAAATGCTTCCTAACATCCCTTTGACTCATCTGAGTCTTCAGCTTCCAGTTGTGTCCCCTTGTTTCTGTGTTCCCTCTCTAGAACATCCTGTCACTGTCTACCTTGTCGATTCCCCGCAGTATTTTGTATGTCGTTATCATGTCTCCTCTGACCCTTCTTTCCTCCAGTGTTGTTAGTCCTATTTCCCTCAACCTTTCTTCATAGGACAGACCCCTGAGTTGTGGAACTAGCCTTGTCGCAAACCTTTGCACTTTCTCTAGTTTCTTTACGTGCTTGACCAGGTGTGGGTTCCAGACTGGTGCTGCATATTCTAGTATGGGCCTGACGTACACGGTGTACAGTGTCTTGAACGATTCCTTGTTAAGGTAACGGAACGCTAATCTTAGGTTTGCCAGTCGCCCATATGCTGCCGCAGTTATCTGGTTGATGTGTGCCTCCGGAGACGTGCTTGGTGTTATACTCACCCCTAGGTCTTTCTCCTTTGCCGACGTTTGTAGCCTTTGTCCGCCTAGCCTGTACTCTGTCAGCGGTCTTCTTTGCCCTTCTCCGATCTTCATGACTTTGCATTTGGTGGGATTGAATTCGAGAAGCCAGTTGCTAGACCAGATGTCAAGCTTGTCCAGGTCTGTTTGAAGTCCCGCTTGGTCCTCTTCCGTTGTGATTCTCCTCATTAATTTCACATCATCTGCGAACAGAGACACTTCTGAGTCTATCCCATCCGTCATGTCGTTTACATATACCAAGAATAACACTGGTCCTAGGACTGACCCCTGCGGTACGCCGCTCGTCACAGGCGCCCACTGTGATACCTCATCACGCACCATGACCCGTTGTTGCCTCCTTGTGAGGTATTCCCTGATCCATTCCAGTGCCCTTCCTGTTATACATGCTTGTTCTTCCAACTTCTTTACTAATCTCATATGAGGAACTGTGTCGAAGGCCTTCCTGCAGTCCAGGAAAATGCAATCAACCCACCCTTCTCTCTCTTGCCTTACCTCTGTTACTTTATCATAGAACTCTAGGAGGTTTGTTACACAGGATTTGCCTTCCCGGAATCCGTGCTGTCTGGTGTTTATTATCCTGTTCAGCTCGAGGTGCTCCACCATTCTTTTCCTGATGATTTTCTCCAGTTGTGTGTATGCCCGCTAGCACTTGATACATCCCTTGTTGGTGACGCACCCCGTCCTGTCTACCCAGCTGCCTTCCTTCCTCCACTGTGAATACTTCCTTAAACCTCAAGTTGAGCTCCTCACATACCTCTTGATCATTGCTTGTGAGTTCCCCATCTTCTCTCCTCAGCCTTATCACTTGGTCTTTAACTGTTGTCTTCCTTCTGATGTGACTGTACATCAGCTTCGGGTCGGACTTAACTTTCGATGCTATGTTGTTTTCGTACTGTTTCTGGGCCTCCCTCCGTACCTGTGCATACTCGTTTCTAGCTCTTCTACGACTCTCTTTGTTTACTTGGGTTCTTTGCCTTCTGTACCTTTTCCATTGTCTGACACTCTGAGTCTTTGCCTCCCTGCACCTTTGGGTAAACAAGGGGTTCTTTCTGGCCTTCCCGTTTAATCTTTTTCCTCTGGGTATAAACCGTTCCTCTGCCTCCTAGCACTTTGTGTGTGTGTGTGTGTGTGTGTGTGTGCGTACGATAACGTCTTCACCAAGTTGTAATCACATGGTTCTTGCTGCGGTGGTTCAGTCTTAAGTACGACGGTGCCTCCTAACTGGTCGTTCAAGAAGTCACTTCCTACCAGCCTAGTGACTCACACCATGCCAATTCGTCAGCAATGTATTACTAACTAAATGGTTATAACTATGACCATAATTTTTAAAGGGGTGGACCGGTAAGCCAGCGGAAGACCTCGGTCATATGACCAAAAGCACCAATGGCGGGATATTAGCTAACTAAGACAGGCGTCAGGAAACACTTGTCCTGTTTCCTGACGAACCTTACCTAACCCTAACCCGTCAGCAATGTAGTGAACTTACTTCTGTTACTTCTTCATTAAGCTCATTCCACTGTGAGCACTCTCAAGCTGAAAACTTACTTCCTAAAGTCCCTCAGAATTTTCTGTGATTTTAAATGCTACCTGTGCCCCAGTATATTCATATATATATATATATATATATATATATATATATATATATATATATATATATATATATATATATATATATATATATATATATATATATATATATATATATATATATATATATTTATTTATTTAAGAGAGAGAGAGAGAGAAACAGTGAACAGTAGTAGCAGCAACACAAACAACAACACTAGCAACATGACGACCATACGTAGAAGAGTTTTATTACATATTTCTTGAAATAGTAAGAAGTGAACCAAGGATGCAACACTGGTGGGCAGTGTAGTCGGGCACACCAGTGTTGCAACACTGGTGGGCAGTGTAGCCGGGCACACCAGTGTTGCAACACTGGTGGGCAGTGTAGCCGGGCACACCAGTGTTGCAACACTGGTGTGCAGTGTAGCCGGGCACACCAGTGTTGCAACACTGGTGGGCAGTGTAGCCGGGCACACCAGTGATGAACATTATTATCACTAAAATGCCAGACACACTCAAAGCTTTACTGCTCACTTGATCTGCTTGGGAGAGCTTCCCCGTGTATTTCTGCAGTGAGGGGTTTGTCGAGCGCAGGAGAGAGCTTAATTATTTCAGGACCTGCTAATGGGGAATGTTGTCAGGGTTGAGAGAGAGAGAGAGAGGGAGAGAGAGAGAGACAGAGAGAACTATCTGTGTGAGTCTGAGCTCATGCTCCATGAAGAAAAAGATAGGAGTGAAACTAACTTTCCAGCGCAGGAGAGTGGCAAGAACATGGAAGTCCTTTGTTTAAGAAGAAGACTTATTATCTCTTGCTGAGTTTGGTACAAGTTAATATTTTTACTAAGTGTGTGTTTGCGTGCATGTGTGTGTGTGTGTGTGTGTGTGTGTGTGTGTGTGTGTGTGTTCACCGATTTCTTCTCTCCAGTTCATGTTTACAGAGGTCGATACTGAGCTACTGGGCTTAGCTCCTAAGATACTTTGATCACCATCTCTAACTTTTGACACCTTGGGCCTTTAATCAAACATTCTCTTGAAGATGCGTATAGTTTTTCTCCTTCAATACTGCTTCCTCTAAGTCATTCCACTTTACAGCAAACTTGAGACCATGGCCTTGAAAGTCTTTCTCTCCGCCAAGGTCGTCAGGTTCAGTTTCTTCATGGTGAATTCCACTCTTTCTGATTCTAGTCTTGTTGTAAACCTTTAGTCATTTTTAGACTTCTGCAGGTGCTTGATCAGAAGTGTATTGGTGCTGTGTACTCAGTGACTGACCTTACTTGTTCTCACTTATTTGTGGTTGCACTGGGCCGGTGTCAGCACCTGGCTTTGCCTCTCCAACTGGTCACAATTGGGTTGACTCTTGCCTAACTTAAGTTCTGCCACACTTATTCTTAAAAAACTAAATAGAACCTTCCTCTACTACTTTGCTATCCAGGTCTTCCTACTTCTTGGTCACTCAGAAGTTGAATACATCTTTCGCACTAACCTTGTGACACAATTGTTATTCAGTCTTAGACTTTGATCTCATCTGCCTCATTTCCACCTCTAGAAGAACCTCTCCATTTCTGTTTTCTCTTCATCACAGCATTTTGTATGTTGTCTCTTCTAGTCTTCAAGTCTCTCCTCACAACTATTCTCACTGCAAACCTCTACACCTTTTCCAGTTTCTTGATATAATTGGTCATGTTTTTCTCGCTGTTGCTACCTATTCCAATAAAGATCTGATATATGGTACAGTGTAGTGAATCACTCTTTACTCCGTTTCTGGTCTTCTTTTAACTTCTGCAATTTTCATAATTTGCTTATGCCGGGGTTGAGTTTCAATAACCACTTGACAGATCAATCCAGCAATCAATGAACGTTATTTCATCAATTTGTTTGTGCGGTTTGATACCCGAACCATTCTAGGAATGAATCCCATATTAAGTAATGTTGTAGAGAAGGATACTGCCAAAGTGTAGATGCTCTGTGCGCCCCGTCTCGTGGTACTGAAGCTGTCTTCTCGTGGTATTGAATCTGTCTTCTCGTGGTATTGAAGCTGTCTTCTCGCCGACTTCGAAGTGGATATAAATTAAATTCAGTGACAATACTGGTCATGTACATAATTGTAAAGCCATCCACATCTCTCCGGTGTGATGAATGCTTTACTGACATCACAAAGAAAGAGATAAGTCGTCTTGTAAGTTTTTTACAATCTCTCTAAAAGTCGTAGATAAGATGGCGGTGGGCGGCTGGTAATTCAGATCAAGTATAGTATTCTCCTGATGTAAGTACACTGGTGCCTCGTGCGGTTTTGCAGCCTCTACTACCTAACAGGTAGTGCTGTTAGCTTCTTGGCTGCCTTTCATGCCATATTTCTCACGTGATTCTCCACAAACATATTGGAGTCAGATCTTACATATTTGAGTCAGATCTTACATATTGAAGTCAGATCTTACCATTTGGATATCCTCACCCCTGTCTTCTAACACTTCCATTATTCTCGACAATTACCTAGTATTAACATCATCTTATGAGTTCTCATAAGCAAATATAGCCTATCCTAGTTCACCCAGGTTAATATAGTTGTAAGCTGATGATTGATTTTTCCTGAAAATAGTTACCCTCCCTCCCCCCCTCTCTCTCTCTCTCTCTCTCTCTCTATCTCTCTCTCTATTCCCTAGCAGATTTTCTTTATCCTGCTTGTGATATCCTCCCTTCCATCCTGTGTCATATTACTTGATCCATTTCTGGAGCGAAATGAGAAGAGAAATTCTGTTTCCTATGAGTCAAAGATATGTTAGGAAGTATTTCTTCAGTCATAGAGTTGGCAGGAAGTGGAATAACCTAGAAAGCGACATAGTGGAGGAAGGAACCATACATAGTTTTAAGACGAGGTTTGATAAAGCTCATGGAGCAGGGAGAGATAGGACCTAGTAGCAATCAGTGAAGAGGCGGGGCCAGGAGCTATGAATCGACCCCTGCAACCACAAATAGGTGAGTACAAATAGGTGAGTACACACACACACGCACACGCACACACACACACACACATTGAGGACACTGGAGGACAGGAGAGAGAGAGAGAAAACATGATAACAACATATAAAATACTGAGAGGAATTGACAAGGTGAACGGAGACACGATGTTCCAAAGTTGGGACACAACAACAATGGGTCACAATTGGATTTTGAAGACTGAGAAGAGTCACAGGGATGTTATGAAGCATTTCTTCAGTCATGGGGGTTATCAGGAAGTGGAATAGTCTGGTGAGTGATGTAGTGAATGCAAGATCCAAACACAGCTTCAAGAAGAGGTACGAGAAAGCACATGGAGCAGAGAGAGAGAGTGGACCTAGTAGCGACCAGTGAAGAAGCGGGACCAGAAGCAGTCAATCGACCCCTGCAACCACAGTTAGGTGAGTACACACACACACACATACACACACATGGAGAGCCAAGATGATGGATGTGGTACTGGAAAACCTCATGCATCAACATGTCAGGAACACTACTACAGAGAGAGTGGGGAGGATGAACCAGCAAGACTGGACCTCGTGTTCACCCTGAGCAGTTAAAACATTGAGGATCACATATGAGAGGCCCCTAAGAGCCAGTGACCTACATGCTTCTGAATTTTGAGTATATAGTAGAGTTACAAGTGGAGAGGGCAACAGGAGTTGAATGGGAAAAGTCAACTAAAAAAAGGGGGACTACAAGGTTCGAGGAAATTTTCCCAGGAGGTTCAGTGGGACAGGGGAAATTTGGGGGAAAGTCAGTAAACGAAATGATGGAATACGTAACATCAAAATGCAAGGACACAGAGAAAAGGTTTGTTCCTAGGGGCAACAGAAATAATGGGAATACCAGAATGGGCCCCTGGTTTACCCGAAGGTGTAGGGAGGCAAGGACTAAGTGCACTAGAGAAATGAAAAAGTACAAAAGGCCAAAGGACCCAGGAAAATAAGGAGATCAGTCAAAAGAGCCAAAAACAGTATGCACAGATAAGGAGAGGGCCCAGCGACAGTACAAAAACGACATAGCATCGAAAGTCAAGTCTGACCCGAAACGATGTATAGCCACATTGGGAGGAAGACAACAGTAAAAAACCAGGTGTTCGGCTGAGGAAAGAAGGGGGGGAAAAAAAGGGGAAATGATCAAGAGGTATGTGAGGAGCTCAACACGAGATTTAATGAGGTATTTACAGTGGAGACAGGAAGGACTCTGGGGAAAACAGCACAGGAAAACGGGAAAAACCCAAAGAGTTTTGGAAGACATACACACAACTGAGGAGGAGGTGAAAAGGGTGCTCAGTGACCTTGATACCCCAAAGGCGATGGGACCCGACAACATCTCCCCGTGGGTCCTTAGAGCTTTTGTCCCCTAGCTACAATCTTCAACACATCCCTTGAAACTGGGAAAAATATCTTAGGGATGGAAGACTGCAAATGTAGTTCTCATTTTTTAAAAAAGGAGACAGAAACGGGGGCATAAACTATAGACCAGTGTCACTGACGTGTTTTAGTATGCAAAGTCATGGAGAAGATTATCAGGAGGAAGTGGTGGAGCACCTGGAACGGAACAAAAATTATAACCGACATCCAGCACGGGAAATTTATGGAAGGGAAATCCTGTGTCAAAGAAACAAAGTAAGACACGAGAGAG